>JBBPCS010001504.1:0-14971 GCA_037974645.1 Hollardia meadi
GTGTGTGTGTGTGTGTGTGTGTGTGTGTGTGTGTGTGTGTGTGTGTGTGTGTGTGTGTGTGTGTATGTGTGTGTGCGTGTGCGTGTGTGTGTGAGAGAGAGAGAGAGACAGAGTTCTGTTCACCTGACCACGTTACTCAGCCACCCTTGTCTAAATTATTCCCACCCCACTTTAGCGTGTTCCCAACTTGACACCCAGTCTAAATGTTTTAGCAGTTCCATTGTGGTTGCTGATGACTGGAAACCATATTAACTCAGCAATTTTGTTTGACAGGGGACCAAACTATCAGGAGGTCTACATCAGTGACAAATGTGGGGCGAGTTGGGATCGACACAAACTGTCAGGCCTCAACATGTGAGGCGACCTCAGTGTGCTCACTTTAGTTCAACATCCCCTGATAGACATGAATGATATCACCTTCATGTTTTCCTAAGGTCTCGGGTTTGGAGGATGTTTTTAACAGATGCATAGCAGATATCAACCATAACTTGATCTCAGTAGATCTAAATCTGAACCGTATCTGGTTTATGATCGTTATCAAGCGTGGTCACACTGAAACTAATCGGTGGACAATATCTTAAACAAAAATGTCTCACTCTTTTCTGAGTGGCTCTCTTTGCCTGTTGTATACTGTATATTCAAATGTGCAGTTGAAATAGTAATACTTAGCTGAAGCTTAACTTTTTTTGTTGACTTACCTCTTAGTTTAGCATCTTCACGAAGGAGTCAGGGCAGAGAAGGACATCAGCAAGTAGACTACACCTGAGGAGGCTGGGCCTGTTTGTAACTCCTCTGTCTTCTCTTGCTCACAGGCCTCCACCAGGTGGTTTTGGTTAAGGTTTTGTGTTTACATTCATCAGTAACTTCTCTTATTCGCAAACTGCATTCATTACTAACTTTTCTCACCAACATATTATTTTACCTTAGATTAAGTTTTTTTTTTAAAAAGTTGTTAAAACTGTATTCATATGTGATTCCCTTCTTTGTCAATGATTCTAGGTCACTTCATGACAAATTTGGGGCTCATCCAGGACACCTCAAAACCACACACCCACCAGCTGTTGTGGCTCAAGAAAGAGCCAAATGCTAAAAAAAAAAAAAAGAATCAGTAAGATTCGTCCTCTGGGGAACATGAATGTCTGTATTACAGTGCTAATTTGTCTAGTAAATGTTGAGATATTTCATAGGAAAACCTTAACTTGCATGTGGCACTACAGAAACGTCAGGGGTACACCAATGGTGTTTCCGCTGGTACAGTACTATCTGTATATTTTCTGTTTTTTGAACATGTAGCAATATACTTCAAAAAGTATATACTTTTTCTATTGATAAATTTCTATTGATTTCAATAGATTTCTATTGAACATTTTATTACCATTTTTATATGCAGTCAAGTCCAGTGTGTGTGTGTGTATATGTGTGCGTGTGTGTATATGTGTGCGTGTGTGCGTGTGTGTGTGTGTGTGTGTGTGTGTGAGAGAGAGAGTGTGTGAGAGAGAGTGTGTGAGAGTGATAAATACAAACAAAGATGAGAAGACAGGAAGAGAGAGTGATATGGTTAGGTTATGCAACCATTTAAAATATATTGTGTGCGTGTGCATGTGTTTCAATCAGTGTCAGTTGTTGTTGGCAGTTGTACAGATATTTTACTTTGGATCAAAGGGATGGACAGACTGACCAACCAAAAGACTGACAGACCGACATAGTCATCCCTAGAGTCATGCAGCTAGCATTGCTAAAAACAACTATTTGGTTTTACAGGGACTTATGTGTTATAACTACTTCTTGGTGAACAACAGCCAGGTGCAGTGACTTCCTGGGGTCTTGTTGTCACCATAATATTACCAGGCATCAAGCGGAGACAATGCACAGAAGATAATTGTTGTTCATCAAGAAATGGTAACAGCACCTACCTCACTATGAAATCACAAATTGTCAATTTTACATGCTATCTGTATACCAATTAAACAATTACAATTGAGCGTTAGAGGTGCTGGCAGGTGAATATATGAACTTTCCTTTGCTATCATACACTATGCTAAACTAAGCTCACCATCTCTAAGCTCCATACTTGACATAGTCGTAAGAGAGTGGTGTCAATCTTCTCTTGAGTGCAACACAGTCAAATTACAACCCGTATTGTTTTTCAGTTAAGAGCCCTTCTCTTGCATTAGTAGGGGGGTAATGTGAGTGTGATGTATGTGATGGCAGGAATGGACGGAATGAATGGAGATCAAAGGTATTTGTTGCAAGTAGCGATAGTTGTTGCTTTCACAAGTCTAGGTTTCCCCCTGGACTGGAGGAAACTGCACCTGCACCACGCTAATATGTGCACTCATGTCTGTGAACACACACTGAACAGATCATTACCCATGCAGGTCCTGCTCCACCGAGTGTGTGTGAGCATTTCTATGTGCTGGTGACAAAGATATCTTTTACTTGCTAATGTCTCAGTGCTTGTGTATGGGTGGCAGGTGTATTATTCTCCAACTGGTCTGTGTTGGTTTTCAGTTTGAGCCATATGTTGTCACACTTGGGTGCCATTCAGATTCTTTAGAATATCCTTAGTTTCCTCATAGACTTTCTTTGGGTGATTATGTGAACGTGATTACCTGAGGTCATTTAAAGGCTGTGGAATGAATAGTGTGGGGCCCACCTCACAGGTTGCTCCATAGACTTGTGCTGCTCAGTGGCAATGACTGACTTGGCCATAAGCTTGTATAGCGTGGGGCCGGTGTCAAGGAGCACCATTACCATAGTGTCAATTCTTCCATTGAATTACCTCCATAGACTTGCATTGTAGGAAGGCCCGACTGAAGGCTGGCCACAGTGAATGGCTGTTTACCATCAAACTGGGTCTGTCTCCAGTCACATGCAGCTAAAGCCACCGTAGCTAACCTGCTCAGAGAAATCTCTTCGCACTCACACTGACACAAACCCACATTAAAAATCAAGCCAAAGAACACTGACTCAACAAACAGACACTCAAAAACAAATGTAGTACCACAGACAGACTCATATGTCTCTTTCAGGCACATGTTTCAGGCACACAATCAGACACTTTCATCCAAGGAACAGAAGTAGTGTTTGTGTCATGTGGATTGAAGGTTATAAGTGATGGATGGAGCAGGGTAAAGATAAAAGTCCAAGAAAATATGGCATGCTATACTGTATGTAATGTTATGGACAGATGACCAGATTCATGGGTTTGCAAGCCCACCCACCCACACACTTACTTCGCAAATGGTGTTTTTAGATAATCAAACATTTGTCTCGCATGTAGGGACAGGAATTGTGGCTTTTTCCTGCCCTGGAGGCACAGGGGCTGGAGTGTACATGTTTCCTCATTTAGAACGTTTGTATGTGATGCCACATTTATGTTTTCCCACTGATGGAATTGGTTGGCTAACTTTAGGGTGTGCTCACAGATGTTTGTGGTTTATTGGGACATGAGGACATTTTTCTACATTGGTTGTTTTAGCAGATTAAAAGATGTCATTGGGTCTCCTGAGACTGTGAATCTTTGTCCAGTTTCAGAGGTTTATGGTTAGAAGTGAGGATATTATCTGAAATACATACAGGAAACCAGAACCAATAACTCAATGAAGCCAGGGACGTTAACAGTGGTTTAAAATGAAAACCCAAAAAGGGAAATTACAAAAATTACTTGTATACACTCAATTCACTTGCAGTATCTCAATAAATGAAATACAAAAAAATTGCAAATTACAAATCTTTTGGTTTCTATGAACTCTATGGCTCTATGAACAACATGCTAAGAATCTGAACAAGGATTAAAAAATGAACCTTTAGGTTAAAAAGTTAAAAATGATGAAATCTAAACTGTGTATATCTAGCAATGTTTTCCTTCTTTTCTTCCCTGGAGCAATTCATTTATTTGCCCCCCTCCCTGTCCTTTTCTCTCAGGGAGTTGTCTTCCAGACATCAGACCAGTGTCCCATTCAGGAACATCAGAGAGTCCAAGCTGATCTGACACTGAGGAAGGGAGAGGGACATGATGGAACAAGTGATGTGATAAAAATGCATTAAATGTTTACATTAAACATGCAACATGTTAGTTGTGTAAACCAGATAATCTTGTCTGGGATCTAGATGAGTAATTAACCCACGCAAAGACCCAAATTCAATAGCTGCAGATGTCATGTGGGGGCTCCTGCACAGGGGTCCGTACCAGCATGAATCCAAACTGCAGATCATCTGAAGTTGCTGCTTATGTTACTTAGCGCTGTAAAACCAGAGGATTAAGTGTCGTAAACAGAGAGTATCTTTAGATTTAGATCTTTATGTTTTGAATACATTCTCTGACTGTGGGCATGCACCCGTGCATGTGCATGTAGCCCAGATCTGTTTTGTTTTTTTATACTACTTTGTGCTGCACTGGTGCTGTGTATTTTTCTACTTGAGTCATAAATGCTTAACCATGACACTGTTTTTATTGTCTTACATAGTTGACACTAATAAAATATTGATATTCTTTTTTAATGTTGACTTGTTATTTATTTAGTAGGATGTCTGTCCTGGGCTGTGGGTCACTGTGCTTAAAGTGGGAGTGTGGTGACATCCCTGTGTGTATAACATTTACACATTCATGCTGTGAGGATTTACCTTGGGGACAAAATGCAAGTCTCCAAAATGCAAATCATAAATTTTTGGAGCAAAGACTTAACGTTCCCAAATGTGATGGAAACAGTCATGTTTGTGTGTGTGTGTGTGTGTGTCTGCGCGAGTGTTTTTGATCATGCTTCCAAAACCACAGTCACATCATGTAATTATCGTGAGAGGAGGTTAGAACTGCTCATATCAAATCAGTCACAGCTAGACAATGTTCTCGCAGTCTGTTGTGTTGCGTTTATCACATTTCAAGTGCAAATGTTTTATGGTATTAAAATTCAAATGTCTAAAAGTAGCCATTGTCTTGACAGGAAACCTCTTGGGAACATGCAGATAGTGACTGTCAGAAATAATGAAATCACTGCAAAAATAGATTATGGTCAGCTGGTCAGGGTGGATGATTGGGTGTACAGCCTGTGACTTTGATACTGGTACTTGACACTTAAAGAAAGTGTTCAAATTTCAGTGTGTTCTGAGCACTTTTTAAGAGCTTCTCGTCCATATTGTCATGTCAAGTCAATACTTTCTGTGACTGATTTTATCTAAGAAGTTCCAACCCATAGCTGAAGCAATTACATGATGTGACTGGTTTTTGAAGCCAGGTGAAAAAAGTGACACGAAAAAACATGGACGAGTCCTTTAAGTGCTCAGAAAATGTTTGTGTGTTCTGTGAAATAACTGAGTTGTAAAAATTACAATTTGTGGTTTTACATGAGGTTATGTGCTTGACTGGGAACAGCAAGGGCAAAATCTTAAGTCAGACTTATAATCAAGGTGGTGAGAGGTTGTAAAAAAACAACAAAAAACTAAAAGTAACAACAAATGTTGTTATCTCATCTCAATACTTAATTCCTGATTCTGATTATGAGGCTTTTAACACTGTGGTTAACAAGTGATTGAGTGTCCTCTCAGTCTGCCTCCATCAAACTACCTCATTGAATCTGGTGCTGGTTTTGAAACGAAAAAAAAAAAAGATTTGAAAAGACATTATGAACACTAAAGGAGGGACAGAACATGGCAGAGGTTACTTAGAGCCACTTAGAGTCTACATGTTTCATGTAGGAAAAATAAACAAGACTTCTGACCTTTATTTCACTAAAATTCAACTTGAATCCTTTTTCATTATTTGCTTGTTTTTTAGCTGCTTGTTTTTGATGGAAAAGTTTCAGAAGCATTATGGGAACATTTTGCTCTCTTCAATAACTTCCTTCCTCCTGTAATTAACAGCTTTATCCATCCCCTCTCTGTTTTTCAGTGTGAAGTATTGTGGTGGTGACCTATTAAAAGCTGTGGAATGTACAGAGTGGACCCTCTGACCTTGTAATGGTTTGACCCGGTAGTTCAGGATCAAAGACAAACTGCACAACCTGGCCAGAAATGCGGGGGTGGACAGAGGGGTCACATACCTCTGTCCACTTAGCCTGCACAGTTTCAGTGCGTCAGAATATGAAATCAGCCCTCCGTGGACGTGAAACATTTAAGCTTTAACCTGCTTAGAGCTTTAAATTTGTTGCACTGTCTGACAAAGTGTGTGTTTTGTAGCTGGCTTTACAGGAAAATAAATCTAATTTGAGGTGAAGTTGAGTGTGAAACAAAACAGGTCACATTTCAGTCAAACATTAACATTCAGATATTTTACTAATTTCTCTGAACTACCTTAAAAATATTGTTATTCTGCATTTACGGATTTGTGTTTCTTTCGGAAGGCCTTAACACTACAAAAACACACCAGACACATCAAGCAGGCTTTCCTATTTGTAGCATTTTACTAAGACTTTAGATTAACAAACGTATATTTTCAGTGCTGTGTCTTTTTCCAGGACAATTTGCCCTTGTGATGTCTCACATGAAGAATCCAGAAAATTGCTGTTTGGGACGTCCTGGGAGCTGAGGGATATAAAGCATGTAGCATATTATTACCTCTGCCTCAGAGATTACGTTTCTTGGTCCTGTTCATGTCTGTCTGTTTGCATGCTTGTCTCTAGGGGTCTCTCAATCAAAACAATGACAACAAAGTTTGATGACGCAGTGATGTAGCGTGGGATCATGGGAGCTGTTGTCTACATTATTAAACAACCACCATTGCTAATGAAAATCTGTCTAACGTGACTCAGGCAGAAATATTCACAGACAAGGTAATGTTTTAAAGTTTTATTCACATTACGCTCAATCAATATTAGCCAACTTCCTTCTTCAGGCAATCAAATGAAACGGCAGCAGGCCTCCAGTGAACACAAGCAGACTGGAACACAGCCTCCGAGGCTGATGGAGGACGGTTTGATGACGGGAGAGGAGCGAGAGGGAGGCAGGCCATCGAGCAACCTCCGGGTGCCTGAGCGGGAGTTACAGTGAGGTCAGACTGGACGCCACAGTGACTCACTATTGCCTCTTGAGGTACAAAGTGGTATTACAAGACAGGATGAAGCTCCCCGGTTAGCACGCTAACTTCAGTAGATATCTCTGTAAAACAATACATAGACATCTTTGACATCAAGCAACATTAACATTGTTTCTCCACATGCTGAAATAATTTTTGTTCTTAATCTTACATATTGCTCCTTTAAGTATTCAGTATTGGTTACATTTCATGATTTAGTATTCAGTTGCTTAAAAAGATTAAACTATCATGACTTTCCTTTGCTTTCATTTGTGTGTTCTCTAGTTTGCACAGTGCACCAAATGTACCCAATATTACATTATAATATTACATTATTACTGCTGTTAATCTTTCTGTATAAAGAATATGCCATATATAAAATGTTTAAAGGTGCAGCATCCAAAAAAAGAAGTAGAAACAAGAGAGTGGGAGAAACTGAACAACCACTTCAGAATGAGAGAGAAGGAAAATTCATCGGACAGGAATTCAGTTTGATATCCCTAGCTGAATAGGAACTGAAGGTTAATGATTACCTCCTGTTTCCTAACATTCTCCCTGTTGAGCTAATCTACAATCACATTCTTTCATTCTAGGGGAAAGTGGAGGAGAGTCCCTCTTAACCTGATATCTGTGCGCCGCAGTGGATGATGAGCGCTATGCTGAACTAACCTGGGAGTGTTTTGGTCTCAATCCTGACTCGGACTGCAGCTTCATACCTAATGATAACGGCATAAATATTCACTTCAAACACATAATGAGCACAAGCTCTGGCAGGAAGAGGCGCACAAATAAGTATATGACAGAGACTTCAAGAGTGAATAAAGAAACACACTGCAATTACAGTAAAAGCAGAACTGAAAAAATTCTAATGAGGTGATTTTAAATGACAATTCTGGCTACAGATCACCTTCATCCCAGTTTAATCCAATCACTTTGTTCTCAGTGGATGCATGTAAACATGACAGCTGGATCGGAATAACCTTAATGGTAAATGGACTGCATTTATATAGCGCTTTTCTAGTCATCTTGACCACTCAAAGACACTACATGTCAGCATTCACCCATTCATACACATTCATACACTGGTGGTAGTGACTACCTTGCAGGGTGCCATCTGCTCATCAGAAGCGGTAACCATTCACACATGTACTCACACACCGATGGCACAGCATCGGAAGCTAATTTTGGGTTCAGCATCTTGCTCCAGTTGTGAGAAAGTTGTGAGAAGTTCTACATAATACTAGCTAGTTTCTAGTCTTATATAGCCAGGCCTCTCCACAGTGCTGTCAGTGCTGGAGAAACCCATTATCATTCTCTAATAGGGGAAAAAAAGCTCTGGCTTTTTTGTATTTATTTACACAATTCTCTTGGGTGGTCCTAAGACTGGATGCAGTGACAAAGCCCCTGAAAAATAGTGCTGGGGAGGCGAGTCCTGGCATTAAAATAGCTAAATCCCAGTGCCTTTTCAGGGTGTAGGTTGTTTCCCATATCGACAGGGATGTTGACCACTCTAACACACATACTGAAGAGAGGAGAACGCCACCTGATGGCAGGCTTTACCGGCAGTGTGTCAGACTAGCTAGTTTCAAGCTAGCAATTTACTAAATTTGATTGCATTAATACTTAAAGCAGCTACTCGTCGTGATTAACCTTCCTATTATCATCTGAATATGCAGCTCCACTCAGTTTTATGGAGCTTTAGTGAGTTTCAGCTCATTGTTTAGCTGTCAGGCTGACAACTTGACGGAATTTTTACCACCCTGTCTATGAAAATGATGGACAAAGAAAAAAGTCCAACACAACCTCTGGGTCAGAGGTGTGTATTTTCTAAGCCATGAACAATCCAATTAAATGTAAATCTTGTAACTATACAACTTCTCTTTCACTCAGAAATACGCACTACTGAACTTCCGTTGGTGCACTCTGCTTTTGGTCCATTGAGGTTACTTAAACTTGCTCTGCAAAAAATTTTAATCACTGTACAACCGCTAAAGAGCGTGACAAATGGAAGACCTGCTTGGAGACTCAAATGTACTAGGTCGCGTCAAAATCATCACATACATTCATTTAACTGAGGTGATTAGCTAAAGAGCAAAAAAATGGCAACTGGAAAAATCTTTCTTGCCCTCACTAACACACACCAACATTTCCAGCTATGCTGACAAGAGCAGAAAAGGAAAGTTAAAAAGTGTTACACACTCACACGAGTCTGTAAACGAGCACACATGCTGCAGAGGTAATGGGAAGTGGCAGACAGGAAAGCGAAAGGCAGCATCTGTTTCCATCTATTCATCTGCTGGTGACGACAAAGAAGCTGGAGTCACAGTGAACATCCTGTATGCTGCTCGCCCTATCGCCTGGTCTCTCTCTCTCATACACACACACATCATTCCTGCCCAGACGTGCAGCCATGCCGTTCATCCATTTAGCATGATCTGTAAAATCACTCATGGTGATGTGCGTCATTTCTCCAGAGACCACCACCACATAATGCTTGATTTTAGTTCAGTGGAAAGAAGCATGTGATTCAAACGCTGCATCTGAGCCAGCTAGATATGCACCAGTTGGTTCTCTTTGGATAATCAGAGCAAAAAAGGTAATGGAATAGTTCAACATAAAAAAAACTTCTTTTTTTTTTTTTAAACGCCTATTCGCCTTCTTACAGAGAGTTAGATTGATACTACTCTAATGCCTGTGTGGTAAATATGAAGCTACAGCCACTTAGCTTTGCTTGACATAAATAGTGGAAACAGCTAGCCTGGCTCTGTCCAAAGGTAAAAAAATCTGCCTAACAGCACCTCTTTTTTTCTATTATAAATATTAAACTATTCCCTTAAATGTATTTGCACCTTTGTATTTTATTTCTTTAGGTTCACAAAGTCCAGATTGCACAGGCTCCAGGAGCAACATATTACCACAGCACTTCATCAAATAGTCACAAAATATAATCTATAGGATTTGCGGTGACAAAAACACAACATTTATGAACAGCGCTGTACTCGCAGGGTGGATGGCGGACATAAAAAGTCCAGGACTCACACCAGAATCCAGGACTGGTTCCCATCTGTGATCAGGTCAGGCACCAAAAACACTTTGGTTAACGTAGGAAAAGATATGTTCAGTTCATGAAACAGTCATGACACATCATTTCTAGGATTCACTTTGGTTCAAGTTAGGGAAAGATCGTGATTTCTATTATATGTTAATAAAAAATCAGTTTGTGAAATACTGACTGATTGATACTGTGACACTGTGTTGTGTGAACACACGTACTGTGGACTCGCAGGCAGCTCATACGTTGGATAGTTTAGGTAAGCTGTCATCTCATAAGAGGAGTTATTTCCTGTCACTCTCAGTCGAATACTGTCTATCACTTAATGACCACTTCTAGACAGATTACTGACAACATGGCACAAGCAGGTAAATATGAGCTGGTACATTGGTGTCACAAGCATTGTTAGCATTCATGCCAACAAAGCCCATGAAAAGACCAAAAGCTACAATGGACCAACTACTACTACCTGATCTGACTCCACTGAACTATTAAAAACTCTTCAGTGAGCCACACTGTTGCACTGGGTGACATGTTCCTCTGTTAGCATGAATATAGACACTGTAGTTCATTTAGACTCAGTCGCACATACACTGTCCTGTTTACATAAATACTCACTAAAGCACCAAATGTGTATTAATCCACAGACAAAATTAGTGCTCTACATGTCCACCACTTCCTCCATTTTTTGTTAAAAACTGTATTGCCCAGCTCTTTTAGGAAATGAGCAAGGCTATTTTTTTTAATGAAACTATATATGTGTAAGCTGCAGGTCTACATCTTGGTAGGAAGCAATAGACGCAAGGTTGAGAGCTACAGACAGAGCTAGGAAGTCAGAAGGTACCGAGAGACAGACTAACATGTTGGTTTTGGCAGATTTGGATTTATTTCTTCTTCTTTTTTATCACATGGAGAGTCTTTCTTCCACTGAGAACAAGCCTGTATGTGACAACCAGAGCTTGTGTCACTATTGTGGTTGTAAACCTGCCACAACAGCCTGTCCCTCGCCTTCCTAAATAATAAATGGCATTGTTACATGATTAGCTGCTAAAATCTGAGGCCACAGTATGTCTTCTAACGCCACCCGACCCTGACCCCTCTGAGTCATGAGGACCCACCCTGCCAGCACGATAGTAAATGGGTGGGCTTGTTTTGTTGTCCAGAGAAGGCTGATTTATAATAAACTTAAAGTAGTTCTTCTCTAAATATATCATTAAAACCAGCAGAGGCAGCTTTGCCATCTTTAAACACTAACTTATCAAATTTCATTCAACATCCTCATTTAAATCACATTACACTGAGACATAACACAAATCTATAGAAGTGTGTGTGTGTCTGTGTGTGTGTGTGTGTGTGTGTGTATGTGTGTGAGCCTTGCTCACAGGGTGTTGTGATGCATCTAGTGCAGCATGCTAGTGAGCCGTTGCATGTAGGGATGCATGTGACCTTCCTCCCTTAGCCCCTGCCGCTAGCCAACCCAGTCCTGGGTAAAGGAAGCCAAGCGTGTAAGTCTTCTAAGGCCAGTACACAGCCTCTCCCTCACCAAGACTCCTACTATGCCTCCTCGCGGCAGCCCATGGTAACTGGCAGTCCTGCGACTCCAGGCTAAATTGGTAGGGGATCTCGGAGCAGCAGTGGGCCCCAGAGACGCAGCATACAGGCCCACCACTGAGTGGACAAGCCCTGGTGCCCGTCAACCACTGTCCCAGCTATGGGTAAATAGCCCCACTGCCTTGTGGGATGGCTCACACTGCCTTGTGGGTTAGTTTGGGAGGACAAAAGGCTAGGGGAGCACACCCTGAGAGAAAAGCAAGGTGGTGGCAGCACGCGTAGGCAGGCCTCGACAGACTGAGGAACCGGCAGCTGTCTGCAACTGGGGAGGGTGCTGGTCGTCTCGGGTTTACCTTGCCACTGGAATCCACCCTCCTACAGCCAAGAAGTGCTACTGAGGAATGCGCATCCCCCCGTGGCACGTTAAAAACCTCTCTGCACAGGTCTCCACTTTGACCTCGGTGACATAACATCTGGAACCATATGACGCAAAAAGACTGGTGGTGATGGGGTGTTTGGCGACGGGGGCAGGTTTGAATGAACTATAAGCCTCTAGTTGGACCCCTACACATCAGCGGCACAGGGCTATCATGGCAGCTGCTCTCGGCAGACCCCTGTGTGACTGAGCAGCCCTATTTAGGGCTGCACTGCTCACCCCAATTGGGGAGGGGCCTAGAAAAGGTGGCTCAAAAATTGACCACTCAAGCCATTCCTGGATAGGTTACCGCACCTATCGGGACATTCCACCCTGCGGTCAAAATAAAAAAGCAATAAACCTGAAACTAGCATCATGGAATGTGAGAACCTTCCTGGACTCCACTGGCAACTGTGACAGACCCCATCGGAGAACAGCACTAGTTGCTGCTGAACTGAGGCGTTACAACATCGACATTGTTGCCCTAAGCGAGACCAGGCTCCTGGATGAGGGATCCCTAAAGGAGGAAGGAATGGGCTAGACTTTCTTCTGGAAAGGCTTCCCCCCTGATGGACAACATCTGCATGGTGTGGGACTGGCAGTAAGAAACACACTCCTACCAAGCCTGACTGAAACACCTGTCGGCATCAGTGAAAGGCTAATGTCCCTCCGTATCCCTCTAGCAAAGAAGCGCTTTGCCACCCTTCTAAGTGCTTATGCACCAACTATGCCATCTGAGAACGAGGCCAAGGACTGCTTTTATCAGTCGCTGGATGAGGCACTCTGCCGAATCCCAAAGACTGATAAGATCCTCCTGCTTGGCGACTTCAATGCTCGGGTTGGCCAGAACAACACAACATGGTCCGGAGTGCTTGGTGGACATGGTGTCGGCCAGGCCAATGCAAACGGCCTGAGACTTCTTACTCTCTGTGCTGAACATGACCTGACCATAACTAATACACTGTTCCAGCAGAAGAACAAGTATAAAACATCCTGGATGCATCCCCGCTCCTAACACTGGCACCTAATAGACTACATCATAGTGAGACGCAGTGACATCGGCGATGTTTTCATAACCCGGGCCATGAGAGGAGCAGAATGCTGGATGGACCACCGTATGATCATTGCCAAACTCCACATTTCAGTGCGCCCCCCGTTGCGGCTTCCTAGGTCCAGTAAGAAGCGCATACACTGCACCCGGCTAGGGAAAGTTGAGGTGAGAAATGAGTTCCGTCGCTCCCTAGCTGATAAGCTGAGGGAGATCGAACCAGGGCTGAGCTCAGGGGACTCCATGGACCAGAAGTGGGCCTCAATTAGCTCATCGCTTTATGAGGCAGCAGCTCAAACCATTGGCTACAGTGGCAAAAAACATCAAGACCTTGCTGGACAATATGCACAAGGCACACAGGGCAACCTTAAACAACCCTTCATCCGGCTCTATTAGGCAGTAGTGGCAGGTATCTCGCAGGGAAGTTCAAAAGACCATGCGGACCCTGCAAAACGAATGGTGGACAAGGATGGCTCAAGAGATACAAATGTATGCAGACAAAAAAGACGTACACAAATTCTACAACTCTGTAAAAAACATCTATGGCCCAAAAAATTTCTCTGTCACCCCCATGAAAACAGCAGATGGTCTCACACTCCTGAAGGACCAAAATCGGATCCTGTTGAGGTGGACTGAACATTTTGATGCCCTACTCAATCAACACTCTTCTACAGATAACACCATTCTGGAAGAACTACCTGAACGCCCCCCCTTCCATGACCTCAGCCAGCCAACAACCTTCACGGAGGTTCTAGCAGCTGTCCGTTCTTTAAAAAACAACAAGTCCCCTGGCATTGACAACATCCCCGCTGAACTTCTGAAACAGGGAGGGTACCTTTGTACAAGGATCATCCACCAATACATTACAAGGGCCTGGGAAGATGAGAACTTACCCCAACAGTGGAGGGACACCAACATCGTTGCCATATACAAAAATGAGGGTGACAAGTCCATCTGCGGTAACAGCAGGGGGATATCACTCCTCGCTGCTGCTGGCAAGGTGCTGGCCAAGGTGGTGCTACTGAGGCTGATAAATAACGTCACGGAATCAATCCTACCTGAGTCGCAGTGCGGGTTTAGGAAGAGCAGGAGCACAGTCGATATGATCTTTACAGCACGGCAACTTCAGGAAAAGTGCCGGGAACAACACCAGGACCTCTTCGTGGCCTTTATCGACCTCTCCAAGGCCTTTGACACATCAACAGGGAGCTCCTGTGGAGTGTGCTTGCCAAGTTTGGATGTCCAGCCAAATTTGTCAACATTCTCCGACAATTCCACGATGGGATGACTGTTCGTGTGACCATTGCAGGACAGGAGTCTGTGTCTTTCCCTGTACGCTCAGGGGTACGACAAGGGTGTGTGCTGGCACCTGCACTCTTTAACATCTTCCTCCTTTGCGTCACCCAGCTTCTTCATAAGGAGCTGGAGTGTAACAGCGGTGTTGCAGTGGACTTCAGACTGGACAGAAACCTCTTTAACATCAGGAGGCTCCAGGCAACCACCAAACTTTCCAGAGTGCGGGTCCTCGAGTTGCAGTACACAGATGACTGTGCTCTTGTGGCGCACTCTCCACAGGACCTTCAGTCCATCCTCGCTGTGGCTGTCAGGGCCTACAGCAGGATGGGGCTGTCTGTCAACATCACCAAGACAGAGTGGTCTGCCAGTGGAGTTCCAGTATCCCACACACCCCGCCTGCCTTCACCATCGACCACAAACCACTAACAATAACTCCTTCTTTCAAATATCTTGGCAGTATCCTTTCCGTGGACAGCAGCAAAGTTCAGAACCGGATCAGGCAAGCGGCAGCTGCCTTTGGGAGACTACGGCGCCGGGTCTTCCAGAACAACAACCTCCACCTGCACACCAAGGTTGCTGTTTACGAAGCTGTCTGCATCA
>JBBPCS010001505.1:0-12904 GCA_037974645.1 Hollardia meadi
CCCCCCCCCCCCCCCCCAGCACTTTATTTTTCTTTGAGGATATCGGGTCTGGCCCTCGGGCCGTATTTTGCCCATGTGTGGTATAAAGGATATTACTACATGGGCTCAGGAACACTTTGTAAAACTGTTGTCAGTAAAACACCACTTATTTGAAAGTGATATTCTAGTTTTATTTATGTTTGTAGTATGCTATTAGTGTGTGTCTTATGCTGTGTACAGATTGCAAACCCACCTGAGGCAAATTTGCTATACTGGGCTTAATATATAGAATTGACTGCACTTACCCAACATGGATGTCAACACCCTCAGACAAGCTTAAAACTGAAAGTCAACACACTCATGACTCACAGTCATTGCTTGAATTGCTCATCCATCACGCTGAGCAGAGCCAATGAAAAACACCATGTCACAGTTGTGGTGACACATACGCGCACATAAATCCCCATTACAGGACACAACCTCTAACGATGTAACGCTCCAAGAATCCAGTCGTGTTCTGGGGCGGTTTTTGTGCCATTTGCCAACAAGTGTAATCATCAAATCTTCATGAAGAAACACACTTACCCTCCATCTTCTGGAGCTTGGTATCGTTTGAGGAGAGGAGGGAGAAAATTCTCTCCGTTTCCCGGTCACAGTCTATGTCCAGCTGCAGGTTGGCCAGCATGGTGCTGAAACAGGACAACAACAACAACGTAAGGAGATCTCATCCTTCGTGTGACCAGCAGAGAGAGGAGGAGGATATAATTGTTTTATTTGAGAAGGAAATACAGCTGAGCCCTGGATGTTTTCGTTTTCCTGTATGCTCTATATAATTAACAGCACAAACACAAAAGCACTTGAGTTCTTCAACCTGCAGGGTGCACAGTGACTGGATAGAAATGGGGCTAAAGTTTATATTCCCAGCTACAGTGCATTAGCCCACAATGATCAACTAAAATAAATCAGCTTTTTGACAGCTCTGTCTGTGTTGTTGGAAAGAACACATGAAGAGATGGAAGAATAGATTGAAAGAAAAACCCCACAAAGGCCAAACGTTGGTCTCTTTCCAAGTGATTTCTTTATTGTGTGTTGTACTGATGTATGAGTGTTCTCTTCAGTGTTTTTACACGTTGCCACGCATGCAGTAATGTCACAACATATGTAAGCAGCAAAAAATAAAAAACGGTATTCATAAACTTGACAGAACGGAGGAAACTCTCCAGAGAAAACAAACTTTCAGCTTGTGAAATATTTTTTTTAGACAGTTCTGATGGAGTGAATTACTGGGACGAATGCATTACTCCAATCTCACAGTATGAACTTGCACTTTGTGTGTGACCTTTTGGATGTGTAGAACAAAAGAGAAAGTTAAACTGTTGTGCCTCGTGCCCACAAACAACCATTAACTAATGAGAATGTGCATACGTAACAGCGGTCCGCGCCCCGGACAACATTTTGTTTGAGTTTTGCTGTTAAACACCCACATAAATGATCCAAATAGTATTTTGCCATTTTAGAGAGTTTTTCTTTTTGTACACAACATGATAACATGACATGATGCATTTCTTGTCCAGGCGGTGGTGATGTGGGAAAAGACTCACGTTGTGCAGGGCTTACAGCCTTCTGCGCTGTTACTCTGGATTTTGCAGCACTGCCAGGCTCCACTGGTGTAGTTTGATGGATGGAAGGAGGCCAGGCGTTCTTCGTTGCACCGACTGACCTGGCCCAGGACCTCCAACCACTCACTGGCCTCTACGCAGTTTCCTGCTTGCACATACAAAGGCTTCTCTGAGTGGACCACCTGAAACATCTGTTACAAGACAAAGAGAACCATTTTAAAGCCAAGGCACGACAAGCGCTTCGATTTGCAATTCATTATCACATACCACCTTGGGATTCATTGTGTTTCGCATTAAAACTTGACTACCTCCGAGAGAGATGTGTAATTTAAAATTCTCCCAGCTGCAAGTGTTCAAGGTTTTCAGGTACAAATGAGGGAGAAACAACTTCCAAACTGACATCCAAACCATTTACATTCATTTAGCAGAAGGTCAACAAATGCTCCTGAGAATCATTTGTTTGTGTCAACTAGGGTAACTAGCTCTGGGGCTAAAGTTTTCATTACTTCAGCAGTGATGATTGGGTGTCTGCCGGGAATTGGCTTACATTTTTGCGGTTAAAGGCACTTTCATCCAGTTTCTCCACTGCCTGGATATTTTTGACATTGATGATGCAGAGGGCCTCTTTTCCTGAAAATCAGAAGTTATTTAGTTTAACATATGAAAAGAGTAATACACGGTGACAGTGATAAGTACTAACAACTGTTACAGACTGTGTTAATCTATGCTATCCTTGTAAAATAAGAAAGAAAATAAAGCTAAGTGAATTAAGGCTCAATATTTATAGTGTTTTAAAATGTAATAATTTACTTCTTTGGCAATGTGACAGACTCTCATTCATGGAGGTAATCTCTAGTTTGCCGTTTGACTCCCATGATGAATGTTTAAGCTAACAGCGTGCTCCAAACTGCTGAGCTTGTTGAGTTCTCACAGACAGCATGGCAGGTTAGCAGCCAAAGAAAGCGCTGCATTTGGCTTTAATCACTGTCAAGATGTTCACATAGCTAGACAGGAACAGTGCGTTCAAAAAGGATTCCTTTGGATTAGTCACTATGACATGCCAGCATGGTGTGGCTCCCGACAAAGAGAACAGATCTTAGTCATGCATAACGCCCCGATCCACTATTTAATTTAACTTGTCTCTAAAAGGCTTTACACATTAAAGGCACATTAAAACAAAAGAAAATACAAACGTCTGGACTCAAGTTGAAATGCAGTTTATACTCTTAATATCAAATTTTACGAAGACAAACTCAACCCAACCTTGACAGTCGATATGTGAAGGGACAGGCCATCATCCACCACTCAAATATACACATTTAAAGGTGACAAATCTAAACTGTTTTTAACTGCAATTATCTTCATCAATTCTTTATTTATTTTAGAGTTTGTGTTTGTTGAAAGTAGTCAGATAGTGACACAAATGCAGCCTGATACATCTTGGCACCACAAGTGACAATTACTCTAATTTATCATCACATTGTCCTTTTTTAATTAATCACGCTACAGCACAACACTCTTCACCCTTTCCTTGAATCTCCTGAGAATATATTATTTACGTACGTCAAAAAGCCCTCAAAACTGTGATATTGACTCAATAGCATCAATCAATTAAGGCAAGGTTAACACACACTTGACTGATGTGTGACCCCACCTTACTTTATTTCTTTGCATGAAAGAGTCAATAACTCCATCATGTGAAATGTGCTGGTAGAGAAGAAATTCATATTTTTACATATGATACCTTTCATTACCAATAATTTCTGTGAGTTTAATAATAATGTAAAATACTGTTAATATTTAAACCTTTGGCAAATTAATCCAACCAATAAACTGTCATCTCCACTATGATTAGGCTCCGAAATGTCTTTACTTTGGCGCCATCTAGTGGTTGAGAATGATACTGCGATAGAAAACATAGCATGCTGTCATCTCCTGTTAGTTTAATGCTACAAGTCCTACATGAAAATATATTTGGTTAAAGTAGATGATGATGCGAACTGGTGTCACCTTTATGTTTGTGGTAGGAGAGCTCCCTGTTGGTCACTCTGAGCCATCGCTTTTTAAAGTTTTTCTTGCCAAGGCGTTTCCTCCCCTGGGCACGTTTCTGTACCTCCCTATAGAAAGGAAAACACACACACACACACACACACACACACGCACACACGCACACACAGAAGATCAAGGTTCAAAACTCACATAGCAAAATTTCATGACAACATTTAATTCTTTTGAATTGAATAAATCTTTTCTGAATTTCAAGAAAATCAAGTTTGATAACACTTTAGATTAGTGAACACAAATTAACCATGAACTAGTAGCTTATTAGTATGAATATTGGCAGTCTGTTAGTCATTATAAAGCACTTATTAATGCTCTATTCTCCATGGCCATATTTTACAACTACTAGGGCATTAATTAAGAGTTTTCCCTCAATAATACTCTTAATTACTGCATATTAAATGTAAGTAAAGAAATTATTGTACATGTATTAGGGTAATACAATCTTAATATGCTTTGCACAGTATGGGCCTCATAAGAGGTCGTACCAGAAGAATAGTTATTCTAACACTTAATAAATATGATCTATTCTTATTTAACAAAACTACAAGTGTTTATAATGTTTAAATAACTTTAAATTAAGTATTTCTAACTAGTGAATGAGTTATAAGAGTCACACATTCTGGGTTACATTTACCAGTTTACTAGGCCCATACTGAGCAAAGCAAAAATACAACAACTTCCTTACTTACTATCAATATGCAGGTATTAGCAGGTTATTGGGGGAAAACTGTTAGTTAATGGCCTAGTAGTGAATGCTAATAAGCAACTAGTTAATGGTTAATATGTGTTTCCTAATTGTAAGGGTAACCTAAAGTTTAGTACAATGTCATGGTTATTTTATGTGTGGTGAAAAGTTTGACTTTTACAAATGGCCAGTTGGTAAGTTGCACTGTGGGAAATGTGAAATCCAGCAGTTATTTTCACTGCAGGAAGCAAAATCTTCGTACTGATCCCGGTCCAGCTCATTAACGAACACTCACCCCTCCTTGAGAACCACAGCTTCCTCCGGCCCACTGGACTCCTTACTGACGTTAGAGGAGATCTCATCAAGAAACTGGAAAACAGAATTGATGAGGATATCAGCGCTACCCGTTTGAAACGATCAATAAATAAACACTTCACCTTGTGTTGAGTATATTAGAAAAAAAAACAAAACAAAACCTTTTTAACTTTTTCGATACACTTGTCTTCCTGGAATGATTTGAAGAAGTCGTACATGTAGGTTTCTTTGAAACTAGACTACAAAAGAGAAAAAAAATAACAGAATTAAAAACAACATTATTAAGATATTAAAATAATGCATTTTGTGTTTCATGCTAGCTACACAATCCAATCATTAAGTGCGATTCCCTAAATGTATAACCTTATTCTTGAATCAACCCAGACTACGGTCATCTTACCAGTTTTTTGGACAAGCTGCCCCAGCTGCCCAGCGTCTGGATTGTTTTTGAGATGAGCGTAAGTGTGCGGGAAATCTCAGGATCCTAGAAGAAAAGAAAATGTACGACAACCATTGGCAACATGTCAATTTACTCTCCAGTGTATTTATTAATTAAATGGTGAGCTGTGGTGCCAGGGCCTCGCACATACAGGGTGGTGGGAACGGAGTTGAAAGGAGTGTGGAGAAAGAACAGCGACAGCGAAGAACCGCAGGAACACAAAGCTGCTAACGGCTGAGTACTGAACATGTGGGTCAGCTGTAGTGAGAGAGAACATGCTAACAACTGATTCTTTCCTAAACAAGGGCACTTAAATCAATAAGCAAGTCTTATAAAGCATAACGAAAAACAACAGCGCATGACATTTAACTATCACCGTTTTACTATGCATATTTCTAGCATGTATATAAAGGTAGTGGACCCATTAACACATTATAAACTCTGCTAATTAATATGTTAAAGCACACTTCAGGCATAAATTATCCATCTCATACAGGCTCTAACATTTACCTGGGAAGTGTTTGCAGGCCAAATGTCTCAGTGACCTGAAGACATCACACATGAGTGGGGGACAGCTGGAACTGGACTGGGTGATGGAGGAAAACACTTTCTGGACATAACCCTGCAGGTTCTCCTGCAACAAAAACATGACTTTACATACATTTGATCGAGAGGAAAACAAATGGTTTGAAGGTAAATGCCACAACACTAATTTAATGTAGCCGGATCAAACTGAGAAGGACTTTACAGGAAGTTCTGCTCGTCCGATAACAGGTTTTTAAGGTGCGTTTACCTTGTTGACCTCCACGTTGTCTCCTTCTTTTAATTTAACAGGGTCTATCTCACATGTTTTGCTGGATTCACAGATCTATGAAAGGTTAAAAAGAACAATTAGGGTCAGGCATAACGTCTTAATGAGAAAACAACAAAGACTGAGATTCTGTGTTGTGTGTTTATTCCTATATCCTTGAAATGATGATTGATATACTGCAGTTATGTCAAGGAACTCAGATTAGTATTTAATAAGTCAACGTGGCTGCTGTTCAAGTGGTGGTTTCCATAATGACCTCAGTGACTGGCATCCATACAGGATGTGTGTGTGTGTGTGTGTGTGTGTGTGTGTGTGTGTTGTTACTCATACCTCATCTATTACAGGCTTCAGGGTAACCGCCAGGTAATTTTTTCCCACAATCTTCATCATGTCATCGATGCAGCGTGTTGCCAGCGAGTTGCCACGGAATATAGTGTTAGCCTCCCTGTATGCACACAGAAATGTTCCACCAACATCAAACAGACTTTATGACCACGTTTCTCTACAAAACATCGCTTCACACTTCATTGTTCTTATCTTATGGTTTTTCAAATTAAAGAACTCCTTGTGTTTCAGCAGGTAAAGAGTTACTTTTGTAGTTATAGCCCTCATTCCTTCTTCAATTTCAGCGTTTATACTTTCTGCTCCACACTAGTTTTTATAATCAGGGGGTTTCAGTGACACTGTTAGATGGCTTTACAAGTTTATCAAAGTAAAAATAAAAGTAACATGAAAATGATCCAGATTCCCCCTTAAGATTCTATTTAATTTCATAGCTGCTTCCCGTTTCAAATGAACTCTTGTGGTTACATTGTCGTAGCCACAAGAAATGATGGTTAAAACTACAAAAATAGCACCCATGTTGTTAAAAAAAAAAGGAACTTAAACTTTAAGACCAAGAGAAGTTACGGTGTGGGCCCATGTGTGTCCGTATCAACATGTGCCCTTAGTGACGCTGATACCATCCAATACCCATCACGCGAATGGAAGCATTCAGTTGTGCAAAATGTCACCTCTGAACTGCCAAGTCCGTTTTATACACCGCATTCGAGTAGTACACCAGACAGTATGGGTTGTAGATACGGCAGGGCCAATCACACATCGTATTAAATCAAAGAATGGTTGTGGTGATTGGCTGCGAGGGAAAAAAAAAAATCTAACGTAAGAATAGAGAAAAGAGAGAAAGAGAAGAGAGAGAAAATTCTGCGTTAGGGTTAACCTACATTTCAGCGCTGCACAGACTTTAGGGATCAGTAAATTATATTCTATATCTATGTTGCAAACAGCTATTAACTGCGGTTATTAGTGAGGTTCACAGCATCTACGTGGCAGAAAATCTGTTTTTTCCATGCAGTGAGGAGAGTGGCGGTGAATGGAACGGAGCAGGAAGATAAGAATAAGCAGCAAGTTGTCAGTTTAGCAGTACATGTACAGTGCAGGCTAGAGTTTATTAGTAAATAGAGGCTGCAGCTTCTCAAGACCAAAGGGGAGTTCCCTTGTGTTGTTTCCCAACTGCTTGAAAGGTGAGGGGAGTTAGTCCTGAAGCAAAGATCACTGTAGTGATAATTCGTTGTCAAGCCAGCTGCCGCATTGCAACTTTGTCCGGGAGGAAACTAAACATCTCATCTGCTTCCCAACTATTGTCTGGGAAAGGCTAACAGCCATGTTTCATGTTATTTAGGCAATATAAATGTAATTTATGGTAATGATAGATTGTTGCTAGATCTCCCCGTTAATATCACAGCTGCATGTTTCCGTTTATGTATGCGGCAAATACCATCAAACATGGATTGAAGCAGATATTTCGTTAGATAAAAACATGTTGTGAATTTTGGAAATGATTCCATAATATTTTACAACATGCTGGAGTTATTGGAAATGTCTAGCTCACACGAGTGGGAAAAAATCCTACGTAGCCACCACTGGAATCTAATTCTACAAATAGAATAACACTTATATAATATCACTGTGCAGAAATACCAGCTTTAAACAAAATGAATAGATGAAAAATGATGTGGCTGGTTACTGGTGCGAGTCTTTTTTCAAAGAAAAAAATGTGACTACTCGATCTGTTGAATACTGGTCCACAAAACGAGTACTCGAGTACTCATGCCCATCCGTAATAGAACGAGAAAAGAAATTTGTTTTATATGTCTGGAAACAAAAAGTAATCGAACGCAGGAGTCATTTTACTGGAGAAGTTTCGCTACTACCCAGCCCTATCTACACTCAAAACAACATACAGTATCTACATGTCACTGTGTACCTGTACTGTGCTTTACTGTAGGTATGCATGCGAGTACTCACTGAGTGTTGTCCAGCTCTAGTGCCGCCACTGCAGAGACAAAAGGCACAAAGCGATTGTGGTGGAGCAGCAGTCGAACCATAGGCAGCACAGCCTCATATCGCTCTCTGCAGATGTCACCCAAGATGTGTGCTGCTGATGCCGAGATAGGCTGAAGGAGGCAAAGAGAGAGACAGAAATGTATATTTGTGCACGTGCTTTTAAAGGTTTACACACCATATTACAATAACCTGAGCCATCGTCTTACCTTCACATCTGGGGATTTAAGCAGCAGGTTGCAGAGTGGTGTGTAGCAGGCAGATGGCAGCACCGTGTCTTCTATGTAGGTCAGCTTCAAACGCAAGGATCCCAAATCATCAGACTTCGACTTGCTGCCGTTCCCTTTTGGCTGGAGAAGATACCTGTGAGACCACAAGAACAGAGACATCATGTTACTGAGCAGCGAGAAAAACAAATCCTCTTTACGTCACGATTAACCAACCTCTGAAGAAATGGAGCCTAATATTAAGATATGTCAACCTAACACATGCAAAACAGAACACAACCTACATAAAAAAAAAAGGGGGGGACAAATGATCAATCAAATCATTTTAAATTCACTACCGTTCATCCTGTGACCTGAAACCACCTGCTCAACATATCGTTGAACCGCATGATATTGGAAAAAACTGACATTGCAATATCTTTTGTTTCTGCGATATATATTGCGATATGAAAAAATGCATAACATTTTAAACATGTGACGACACAGTTAACCATAATTTTCGGTACTTTAAAAGTCTACCCTTTTCTAAGAAAACGAATGCCCCCTCCTACTTCTACCACAGTGGGTTCAGCCCTCTGCCACACTTCCACTTTTACTTTCACAACCGGCACGGACAAGTGGGGAGAGGACAGGTGGAGGGGTATTTAGGAAAAACAACACGTTTCTTGTATCGCAGTTGTGTTATTTACATGTAATCTTCCCTTTCTAACGATGTAAAATTGTACAAATTATGCTTAATCTACGTGGTGGGAGATAGACAGGCTTAAAATAAACTGACCGTTCTTGTAGATTAGTCATGGAAAATAAGAACCTTTTCCTTTTGTGTCAAACAGCCTGTTGTATCATGGTGTGTTTGAACTGACATTGCGGGTCCTGCAATGTGACTATCGCACACGGGCACATTGCGATGTTGATGCTGAAACAATATATTGTGCAGCCCAACATTGAACAATAAATAAATAAAAAAATAAAATCAAAAGAAGACTTTAGTCTGCTTTTAGCCTATGCTATGCCTAAATGTAGAACTTGTTCCGAGTATATGAATATTAGAAATAAAGCAGTATAGATAGTATTCGTAATAATAATGACAGACTTTATGTGAACACGGGGGCTTATATTACATTGTTTAACTGGGATAATACTGCCTTTAGAAAGAAATTAGCACAACAAAGCTCTTGCAGATCAAACCTAAAACATGTTTTAATCAACAAGCATGAAAACTTCAAATACATTAGTGTCTAGTATGTAATATAATAGACCATTAGGGATACATTAATACACCTAGAGGATGTTTTACTCAAGCTACTGTTCTCTCAAGTTTCACCAAGATGAAAACAGCTCCAACTCTTCAGAAAGGGGGTTTAAAGTATGACTGAATAAAACTATATACACTACATCAATCAGGCAGCTGTCTTTGATTTTTAAATTGTTCGGAAAATAAGAGGCAAAAATCAAAGGATTTGTCAAAAAAGTGATCTTTGTTAAAGGGAATATTACTCATATTTTTGCTGCACGCACATTCCAAAAGCCAACAGGTGGAGCAAAGTTCAATCTTATTAAAGGCAGAGTTGAACTGCAGTGCTTCAGAAGCTGTAACTACACACACTTGTAGACTCGTCCATTAGCTGCTTGATCTGTAAGCACCGTACACAGGTACAAGTCAAAAGATCACCTGTACGCATTTCATGAAGCTTAACGGTTATTACATGTGCAACGTGGACGATTTCCAGTATAAACAAAGGACATGAGGTACTGCCACCATGAAAAAAAAAAGCCACCCACGCGCTCAACTCACAGCCCTCATGTTCCAACAGATTGCTATCTGGCACAATCCCACATCACCTACGCTGGCAAAGCTAGGAAACACCCACAAGAAGGAGAAACTGCAGAAATCTAAGACTATTTTTCAAATTACTGTGTAATGTCATGGAAAATCTACGTGTTCAAGTTGTTCTGGTGGATAAGCAAGACAGAGTTCATGAGCTGAAAGACTTCAGCAACAAGCTCCACCTTCCAAGTGTAAAGACCTGATCTGGTTAAGAGGAAGGTGACCAGGCCATTACATCAGAGTGTCTCTGGGTTGGTCTGTTTATTGCAAACTATGTAATACACTGATTAAGAAACAGCCACATCAGACTTTGTCAGGGAGATAACAAGAAAGCCCAGGACTTGTCTTCATAATTGTCACTTATGTTTCCACAGTCTAATAAGCTCTAACAAAGGAATATCAGATATCAGAATATAATAGAATAGAATAGAAATATCAGAAAATCAGATCTATGGCGGTTAATAAACATGAGCTAGGAGTGGTGTAAATATGCTGCACAGTTCTTATAGTCCTCCCTATCTTCCCTGGGAAAGTAAAATTGGCCTATTCATTTTCATAAATATCATGGCAGTATATGAAAATATTGGCCTTTGGTGTTTAAATGTACAAGTGGAACTTAGCATGATCTACTCCACAACCTGCGAGAAATGGACTTCATTTTCTGCGTTTAATTGTTTTCGACTGTCAAATATAAGCATCATGTTCACAAGTTACATGTTTAGATAATCGCAAATTAACATTAGATTTTAAAAATGTCCCCAAATTAAATCAGATAAAGCAATATTTGCATTTTAGGAAGGAAAAAAGGTCTAACGTTTGTCTAAATAAAAGCTGTTTAACATTTAATAGTCCAGATGGAGAAGCTCTGGAGGACAGAGCCATGGACGGTGCCCAGAGCGTTTAGAGGAATAAACACATGGTGGATTATCTTAACTCTTTCTTCTCAACCTCTGCAGCAGCGAGCATGGAGCTGCCCAAATCCACCGTAATGTACTGTAATTCTGTCTTAAATGGAGGTGAAATGTACTTTACTTCATGAACGTAGGGAGAAAAGATGGGAAAAAGAAAAGACAATGGTGCTAACAGAATGCTAACAGAAAGAAACAGAGTCTCTGGTGAGTTTAGTCACTCTAGTAAATTGAAAACAAACACACAAACACTACGCTAATGTACGGTAAGTTATTCTGTCTGTTTAGGGCTTAGGGTTGTATACGCGGCATACTAGCTTTAGCTAGCTTGGTAGTTTTGCGCTAGGCCAGCAAGTTCCAGTGACCAGCATGCCTCAGCTCCTCGCACACGTCCTTACCAGGCTTTGTGGATGTGGTCATTTCGCAGGATCTTGACAGGCACCCGTGTCTCTCCGAGAAATACATCCTGAGCCAGATTCTCATTGTTCCACAAATCAACTCTGCAAAGATAGAGGATGGGAGCTAAAACAAGCATATATACATCATCAAACGACATTTACATCAAGTAAGACGACCTCTGCTGTGTGTGTGTGTGTGTGTGTGTGTGTGTGTGTGTGTTCAGCAAAAACACATAACCACCCAATTTCAATATGGCAAAAAGAGACAAACACTGAGAGGTGCTTACCTGCTTGGTGTATAAAAGCCAATACAACGCCCGTGCAATAACACCACCTCAAATCCAAACCTCAAAACCATGCACGACTGTTTACCTTTGTATCTGTCTAGTCTTACCCAGTAAGCTGTGATGGAAGCCCCACATATCCTTAACCAGAAACCAAGGCTCTCTATCAGCAGTCAGAACACACCAAATCTAAATTCACTTATTTGTTCTCAGGCCGTTGAGAAAGAATATTTCAAGACTAAAGAGAGGAAATGTGAAAGAGCGAGAGAGAGAAATGAACAGATGAGAGAAAAACAACTTACTTTATCTCAAGTTTTTCAATGTCCTCCTCCTCCACTTGGAAATGCGACTTTTTAGAGTAGCTGCTGGACCGTGTGACCTGAGGATGAACATAAACGTCAAGGCTTATTTACAGGCTTACTTATACAAGCAGTGCCTTTTTTTGTAAATGTAAATGTAATGTGACTATACAGCAAAACGTGTAGCTGCAGAATTTACCTCAAAGAAGAAGGTCTCCTCAAAATGAGGGTTGCTGGTTTTCTTCTTTACCTTTGTTTTCTTCTGGTCAGACCTGAGGAGACATTGCATACTGTACAGAAACTCTGATACTCTCCTGCCAACCATTAGCAAAACTACCAGTTCAATGACGGTATATGCGTGGAACTTAAACAACTTTTAGTTTGGAAAACCTGCATAATGTTTCGTTGAAGATATCGGTCTCCATTTGTGATGTAAAAAGTCAAACTAAAAGGAGCAAACAACTCCTGTATACTTGAAGCATGAACATTGTCACTATATGTGTGTTTGTTGTTAGAAAATATTAGCTTCTTTTGATATAAGTGTGGCATTCAGAGTTACCTGGCAGGTCCATCGAGTGACACGGTGGCATAGGGGTCACAGTTCTGCCCGCTGATCAAAGGCAGCCCCTGGCACTCTATTACCCTACAGGAGGACACAAAGACATGGGGGGGGGGGGGGGGGGACAAAATTAAAACATAACCTGT
>JBBPCS010001505.1:12914-41315 GCA_037974645.1 Hollardia meadi
CCCCCCCCCCCCACACTATGAAGACAGTACCTGTTCACAAAAATGCATGCTTATTAATGAATTAATTTAAATCATCAGATGAAGTAGTAGTCAAATGTTTTTCATTTAAATAGTTACAGATTAGCAGAAATCCATCATTGTAAATGCTACTGTGACGCTAATCATCTTTAAACACCACTTTAATATTTCAAACATTTAGAAATAGACTTTAAAGGGAGGGATTAGCTTTCGACACCGTGTCTTGAGAGCATAAATGGTAAAATAATTGTGTGTTGGTTCAACAGATGCTTGAGTGGCGACGCCATTGCTAACCCTCTCTGGTCTGCATCGTCAAAATAAGAGGTTTACTTCAAACTAGAGACTCGTGAACAATAAAACATAAAGACTTACAATCATTCTTCTCAATCTTAAAAACAAGCTTTGCGTTGATGTAAAGTCAACATTATATAGTACAATGTGTATATTTCTAATTGCTGACTCCTCCCCTCCTGATGCAGCATTGATCTATGTATCACACCGTTGTATTTTGTTGTAAAAACTAATTTGATCATGATGCCTTGAAACAACATTGCACACAGACGGCTGACATACTGCTTTGAAGTTGGTTGCAATTATTTTTTCAGTTTCATTTTTGTTTATCAGTTCTCAAGCTTGCTTTATCTGCCGTCAAGTCCTGAATTCTCACAGACACCGTCATCAAATTGTCATGGCACTGATAAACTGCAGCTACAGTCCTCATTTAGAAGTAGTGCTTTGCACTTGGCTTGGCATGTGTCACACGGGGACCACTGATTTTTTTTCTTCAAGTGTTTTAGGTGACAACAAACAGACACTGTAGGCACCCTAAACAGGATGTGGCTGCTAAGCAGGAGTCACCAGAGAATAAGAATGAATGCAGCCCATCACTAAGTGGAGCCAGAGGGAGAAGCAAAGCAGAGGGAACGTCAGGATGTTTGTGTATCATCTTCCAGGGTGTCATGACATTACTCCCTATAGACTCCTTTGCATGTCTTTCTTTACTCAACCCCATCTTGCTCTGCTCTGGCCATCTCTGGTGAATAATCATACTGAAAAAGAATAACTAGGGGTGTACAAATGACACCTTTGATTTTATCAAGAAAACAAAACAACAACAGCCTGCAGCGTTCATTATGCATGCATATATGGTGAGAGCAGAAGGTGAGCAGGTGACAGTTTAAGCAAACAAACCAAGTTACACAGTGTGATTGACGGCAGCAGAAAACCACAGTGGTTGCTGTGTGTGAAGCGCAGGCTTCCTGCTTAGATGCCATCACTTCCACATCACCCTGCTCTGTAAATATGAATGGGGGATGCAAAACAACACACTGTACGTAAACAGCACGAGGCCTGTGTGATTTATGTGCTCAACCTAATTATTCGATGAGTGCTTTCTATTTAGCAGACTCTCCCTCCTCTATTATTTGGCAACGGTTTGTGCTTGAGGAAACTTAGTTTTATGTTTTTTATTGAACAAACTTCAAGTTAGAGAGCACAGTGAAAGAACATCTATATGTTTTTCTTTCAAGCCAATCAACAAATAAATTTCTTTATCCCATCAGGAGTGCAAAACTTTATTTTCTCATGATTCATAAACATCATCTGGCCTTTAAGCCAGGGGGATGTCTTAGGACGGGCTGGTCATTTCCAGTTTAATAAAATACTTGTTGCCAAGAATGATGAAAAGCTAGAATATTATTTAATGTTAAATGATTGTGGTTTATTACTTAGCGGAAGCCCAAAAACAGCTGTCAAAAAATTTTGGCCTCAAGCTTCTGCCTGTGGCTTTGGAGAGATGTTCAAAAGTACTAACCCAGTTGGTAAATAGATCAGGGAAGGAAGTAAAGTCTGCTGGAGCGCCATGACATCTATCACCAGACCTGTCTAAATGAGGATATAGTTCTGAGAATTTGGCTTGTGAATATGATGGATTCCACTTAGGTCTTAATAAAAGGACAACAATGCAGCGTATAAGACCCGTGAGGGGTGGGGGGGTGTCCAAAACAGACTTGAGCACAGAGTTTAGAGAAACGTTTGGATTCTGGGACTCAACAAAGTACAAACAAATTATTGAAATAGGTTTGAAAGAGGGAGGTTGAATTTATTTGACAGGTTGATAAAATTTGCAAATACACAAACAGGTTAGTAGGGGCTGACTCACTGATGAGTCAAAAACTACCCGGGGTAAATGGAGATATTTATATATTGAGTTCAATATCGTGAGTCTCTCAAGTTTTTTGGGGGGGTCAGTGAGCTACAGTTGCTGTTATTGCCTGTGAAATAAAACTACAATTCACATTTTGCTTGTTCTGGGAATATTGTAGACGAAGACTCCCTAATCTTTTAGTCTGTTCGGGGCAGTGAGGTGCTGTGTTTCATTAAACCACACAACTAAAGAGGAGAATCTGAGAACTTAAAAAAAACAACACATTAATAATTGTTAATTTCCTGCATGATTCTGTGTTTCTTTGATTCCTGATTAATCACTTTATTTATATATGTTTCATAGAGTTGAGGCTAGATAAGGGTTCAAACATTATGACTAATTTTCTCTCTTTGCTTTCCCCTTTTCATGTTATTACAGAATCAGTCTACTTTTTTAGTTTGTGTACAATTAAGGTCTATGTATATACAACCCCCAACTCCAAAAAACAAATGCATAATTTTAAAACGACCTGTTTACTGACAATGGTTTTACGAAGTTATCCCGAGCCCATGTAGTAATATCCTTCATACAATCACGTGTTTGACAAAGTGGTGACCCTCGCCCCATCCTTGCTTGTGAATGACTGAGCCTTTCAAGGATGCCCCTTTCATACCCAATCATGATACTACACCTGTTACCAATAAACCTGTTCACCTTATGTAAAGCGCAAACCTGTTGTGTTTTTTTAAGTGCTGTATGAATAAGCCTCACCTTTAACACATTACTGCCAGGATTTAACCAGCTCAGATTGGTTTAATTCACAGCTTTTAAAATTCCACCCGGATTTAAAATTCCCTGCCAAGTTCATAAGGCAACTAAGTGGATCAGTTCACTCAACAAGGCAATCTGGTACTCACCGGACTAGTAAGTGTTGACTTACAGAGCCGTTCTCTGTGATCACTTCATTCAACCGCATCTCCAAGTGAACCTTACCCTGTTGAACATGAGGAGAGTGACCGGTGAGAAGTTACAAATTACTCAAGTCATGAGTATCATCAGTCTTACACCGGGGCACAAGAAAAAAGTCAAATCTCAACTTAATATGTGGGTTGTAAAAGAAGACAAAACTATTAGCTGTAGTAGGTGCTTGTGAGAAAATGAACACATTGAACAGGATTTTCAACCCATCTAATTACTAACTGTGATATTCTTTTAATTTTACTACATATATCAAAGGTGGCCCTCAGGATCAGGTCAGATCAAACTTTCACAAAACACAATGACATTTTAAAAATCACTACACAAAACATTCCAGAAAACACAACAACATTCCACAAAACAAAACAATATTTCACAAAACACTACGTTTCAGATTACAGAAAGGGTGGGACGATACTTATCGTTAGTACGGGTGTAACGGAATGTTGTTGATCCGTAGTCCGTACGGATCGCCCCCCATGCGGTGCGCGGATTTAACCATCATAGCGTGCAATACAGTTTTGTGGCTGCTGTTACTTTTTAAAGAAATAATAACCTAAATCTCGATGCAGAGTTGCAGTGAAAAGATTGAGAAGACGGTCGCGACTTATTTAAAAGCCGTCACTTTTGCCTCCGTTGAGTAAAATTCCATTGATTGTGATTTTAGGCATTTTCAGTGGTGTAACTGGGAATCTGGGCATGCTTGTCATCATTGAAGTAGATCATGAGATTCTGATATTCATTGCTACTTCAGAAGTATCTGCTGCTCAGCTCCGCTCTCACCAGAGCAACTCCTGTCCCTCTTTGCCCATCAAGCAACGTAGCCTTCAGTGTTGATAGGCTATTACTTGTGACGTGTAACCAATCAGATAGAGCTGAGGGCAGGACTTTGAGTGAGACTACAGAGTGGTGACCACAGATGTATTTAAAAAAAAAAGCTTATATTACAATACTAATTTATCCCAAACCCTTTTTGCTCATCCGAAAAATGATCCGATCCGTGACACAAAAACCGCGATACGATCCGAACCGGGACTTTTGTGATCCGTTGCACCCCTAATTGTTAGTGATTGGTTGTTTACTGTCAGACGAGGGGTGACACTTCACTATGTGAAGGTGGCATTTGGCTTTTCTGAAAAAGCTACCCATTGACAAATTCATTTCCTGCTCCCACTTTTCCACTGCAGTGTCATTGTGTCGTTTAGTGTCGTTTCTGACCAGTGTTTGTGATTGATTGGCCCTCTGAAACTTGTGGCATCATTTTCCTTTGTATGAGAGCGCTGCAGATGTGCAAGCGGTTAGAAGATGCGGTGTCCGTATTGTGGGAAGAAATTTCAGTCCCTTCCAAATTTTTGTGATTCTTGTGGGAAGACATTGAAAGGGGGCGTGAAGAGGAAACCAGGACTACCTTTGTTTTCTGAATATTAACCACCAGGACTCTGTGTGCCAGTTACTCATAGAGACCCAACCAAACATATGGCTTCTGGCACCAGCATAGTAATCTTTGTGGTGATATTGAAGAGTGCACTGGATTGCATATGTTGAAAGCATATTGAGTATTACCTCATACGAGTGTCCTTTGTTAAAATCGTCCCTTACAATTTCCATCTGCTCTTCCATTCTTTCACTCATTTTAAAATTCACAAAAGGACACTGGTGAGAGTAGTGCACAATAAAAACAGGAAATGACAGAACTCTCACAAAAAACTTGACCAATCACACATGAAGGTTCGTCCCACTTTTGCAACAATCTGAAATGTAATTGTGTTTTGTAAAATGTTGTGTTTCGTGAAATGTTGTGTTTTGACCTTCAGGGCCACCATAAAATATGTAAAACTATTTTCACTGCAATTTGTTTTAAAACAAGTTGGGCCATTTCTCTCACTGTCATTTCTTAAACCGCATCTTCTTATTCTTGAGCTTGTCCTAGACCAGTGGCCCAGCTCAACCTCATGTTTCATGTCATTTTAGGTTAACAGAGGTGCCATGTGTGACGAGAACCACAGAAGCAGTGAATTTTGTCATCAAAAGGATCTTTATGGGGTCGGATGTGGTGAAGGCTGCCGGTCTCGCCTTCGGAAGTGTGTGTGTGAGAGAGAGAGAGACAGAGAGAGAGAGAGAGAGAGAGAAAACGCCCACACACTTGCACTCTGTCTCTGCAATTCAGTACTTATCTGAAATGGCAAGTTGTTCTTTCTGATAGGACTTTAAGCCAATATAATCCTGACTACTTTGCAAGGCCAATAACATCAGCAAATTAACACTTGCATTAAAATTAATTATCCTCCCTTTTAGGGAATGAAGATGGCCAAAAAAAAAAATGCATTGTTTGTCTTAGCACTGCAATTTATTAGCAGAGCAGGTTCACTGGGTAGGGTACAAACACAACCCTCCGTCTGACTGCAAACCAAACCAGAGAGGCATTGCAATAGCACACTGCATCACTCAAAGATGTAACTTTGCAGTTGAATGTGTCTACCTGTGAGTGAATCAGTGTAGCAGAACATACCCAGAATAGTCTGGCGTGGGCTAATGGCAACTAGAGTCAACACATTAGCTACAGCAGCACATAAGTAGTGGTGTGCTGTAGTTTCACCCAATGCAACTAAACCGCATAAACTGATCTGATTAAAGAAATGTAGTTGAAATGGAACAATCCACATACGTGACCTATATACATACAGTATGACAGAAACGAGAACTGTACCCATGAAAAAAAAGATCAATAAAATGCTGAAAGGCATAAAAAAAACGGACAGTTTCAACACCTTAACACTTAAACCACCTTGTCAGTCAAGGCTATAGGTATAGTATCATATTCATCATAATCAACTACATTAGCAAGCTGCAACTAATTTTAAACAAAATTATCATTTCAATTAAATCTGTCTATCAAATAAATTAAATATTAAATTAAATAGAAAACTCAATGGCATTTGTTAATAAGCTGTCAAACCTCACAATGTATTGACATTATCAGAACATTTCCTCTTGGGCATCGGGCAGGTTGACCAAAGAGTTGTATAAAACACTGACTACCTGGATTTAGGCAGTATACAAACCATCTTCTATGTAGTCACAACAACATATCAGTTCCATTTGCATGATAACATAAGACTGGAGTGAGTTTGTGACATATTCTTCATGAATTCTATCCAGATTTTTAAACATTACACGAAAGTCTAGATTTTATTGGGTTCGGTCACATTTAAATCTTGTAGGTAACACAAATAGGTTTGTCGTGGTATTTTCACAATGCACACTGAAGCGTTTACAATGTACAAACCGTTAGATATAGGATTCTTGTTTAAAAGTCGATAAGTCTGAGACATATTTTGCTTCCTTCGTGGCATGACATCAAGAGTCGGCTAAAAACATTCCAAACTCAAATCTTGCATATTGGATTTTATTTTCCTGTGACCAGACAGCTCATACATGCATTCAGTTTTTTTTTTTGAATGGGGGCCGACAGCAACAGCCAAGTGGTGAATAGAGTCGAGCCTGCCTCAGGTTTTCAAACTGTAAAAACATGCCAGCTTGGACAGAAACTATCAAAGCCCACATGAAAAGCGGAGTGCCATTTGCTTCCGTATATTTACTTGTTTCCTGTAATCACCTCGGTACGGGATTCCCTGTCGTCAAACTGGCCTCAGTTCATCAAACTGGCCTCAGTTCCTCTCGGAGGTCTCGGCCTGGCCTTGTTTCACCGGCTCTTGAGCCAGGTACAGTTAGCATCAGTTAACAGTTACTTTCGCAAACAAGTAAAGCCATCTGTCCATCAGGAAAATTCCGTAAATTACAGAGAGTTCAGGCAGCGCAGCCAGAGGACATCAGAAAAGAAAACCAGAAAATATTTTCTCCATAAAATATGATTTTCAGTTTCACTCAAATCAGTGGACAAAGTTGTGTCTCTGTACAGTATCTGTGAGGCCGAACCCCAGACACACTTCACTCCGGCTGCATCCTTCTGACATGAAATCTTAAGCTAGCTCAGCTTCAGCGAGCTTGAAAATTGATTGATGGGTGGATATCATGATATCATTGGTTGAAAATAGTTGGTTGAAGGTTGCATAATACAAACTTAACTTGAAAATGATATTAAAATAAAGAGAAATTGATTTTTTTGTCATTTTCTTTGGCATACATTGTTAAATAGGGGCACAATGTGCACGTGGCTGTGATCTAAAAGGCTTAAAAAGACATTTTTCATTTCACCTCAACTTTAATACTTACATCAACATGAAAGTGATCTTATCTGCAAATGCAAATTTTAGGTTAAATGCAAGTAATTTCCTGCTTGTTATGTTGGGGTGCTGCAAGTTGCGAAAGCATGCATCCCCTGAGCCCGAATGGAGTGGTGCAGTCTCATTGTCAATAACTTTAGTGGCAACTTCAAAGCACGTTGAACTCAAAGTCAAACCCCGAATCAAATCCTGACCAAAATCAGGGTGAGATGCCATAAATTGAGTGCTAAATTTTAATTATTGTACTTGAGAGTGATGATTTAAAACATTGAATTAGAAATTACCTGAACTTCTGAGTTAGGATCTACTGGGTGAAGGCTAAACCAGTGCTCCTTCCCACTGTATTTACACAGGTCATCCTTCCGGATTGACACCTTGCCTGTTTGAGACACACACACACACACACACACATACACACATTAAACTACAACGTACCCACTCTGATAAGAAACTATTATTGTGTGAGAGCCTTAATTTATGCAACTTACCAACAGGTAGTTCCCTTTGAAAAACGCTCTTGGCATAAACATAGAAGGATAAACACTGAAACGGACGTGGGATCTCAAAGTAGAAGTCCTCTCCATAGAAAGGGCTATAAATAAGGGAAGAGATTTAAATTAGCAAACAATGTTGCATCCTTTAGGGAAAAAAAACAGTGTGAGAGAACAGTGTGTGAGACTGTGAGCAGATTAATGACATGTGGAGACTTAAATAAGGATTTGTTAAGCTCGCTTGATTCTTGACTGTGTGCAACTCCAGTGTTATCTGATTTAAAAGACTCAATTTGCTTTAGTTTACAATTTCTTTTTGTTTCGTCTTTGTGATAAATGCTAAACTGGAAAATAACAAAAATCTTAATTTAGTGTTTTCTTGCTTCTGAAAATCTTATTCAGTTAAGCAATTTGGCAAAAAAGGAGGTCAATTTATTTCACCTGCTACTTGGGCTGAACAGTTAATCGAAATAATAATCGAAATCACAATGTGACCAAGTGCAATATCAAAATCTCAGACCGCAATTTACTGATACAGGCAAAATATGGGACAAAGCAGCAGCAAATATTGTTCTGTTTCTCAGAAGAAAGTAAAAATTGTGCTGCATCATTTGCAGATCCTGGTCCGTCCACATTCATGTTGCGTCTACTGTATTTTATCTATGTAAGCATGTGCACAAATTGCTGGGACACACCACCAAGACAGTGACTTGCAGTAGCTGCTGATTGCAGCTAATAAATGATAGTACTGCAAGTGATGCCATCAGTATTAAATAGTTTTTTAGAGTGTTGCTGCATGCTGCAAACAGTTACGGTCACTTTATGTACTTGATATATGTAATTTCCTCAAATACATATTTGCCGTTTACCTGAACTAATCATATACTTACAAAACATGTGATCAGTAAATGAAAAATGTACTTCTGTTATAGTGACAATACATTAAACTTGACACAAGATTGCGTTTATGGCTCTAGATTACTTACAGTTACTGAATAAACTGCTCCAGCCAAAATGTAATGTTATCATATTTGAGCATAACTATGATAAACACAGGATTTGTTCATTTACTGGGAAATGAACTGTCAGAGCAGAAGGTGGACATCACAGGGTGTCCTTATGACTCATCGGGGTTGTGGGGAATGTTCCCGGTATGTTGTGTCACTTTTGCCATCCATTGGTTCCAAAACCGTTCTCGTCATTTCCTGTGTACAAACCCTGTAACAATTATCTGTGAAGTCTCTTTTATGTTATGTCCCTGTACCCTCACCAAATTATATGGGAAAATGCAAAATATCTAAAAAAAAATTGCGGAAAAGTGCCATTTGGAGTGCAATCTACTGAGAAAACCTTACTCTGCTGACAACCTCTAACTTTTGTTTGTCAACCAGGTATAAAAGATGGAGGAAGGGTCCTTCCTTTTAAACAAAAAACATCCATCCATCCATCTGCAATTTTACAGGGAATCATGTTGTGGTGATATATTATGCTATCGTTTCGCAAATTTCTGTTGTACAAATTAACGATTTTAAGGAAACTGTACCTAAAAATGAAAAAAATTAGTTAATGAGACATGTAAAGAGTGTGGACTGATGTAACTCATAGTGGAACATTGCAGAAAAATATTCTTATCTATACTTTGTTTAGCAATATCATCCAGCCCTAGCAGGAGGCCGGTACACACACACATACACATACCACAATTACACCCACAGTTTCCGATCCACCTGACCTGCATGTTTTTCGGCTGTGGGAGGAAATGTGAACACCCGGATGAAACCCATGCAGACACGGGGAGAACATGCAAACCCCCATCTTTACACAGGATGTGCTACATACTGTACTGTATAACCTAACCTAGTAGCAAAGTGATCTCTTCTGTTAAGCACAGGACTGACTGCCCTGTAGGAGCTGGCACAAACACAGAGGGCCCAAGCATCTGTGTCACTCGGTCCTGCCAACATAACTAGCCTCCCTCACAACCAGGACAGCTTGATCTGACATAGCCGATTGTAGGTTAAGCACTACCTCAAAGTACATGCTGCCTGCAGATGAGCCACCTGTCCCAAACAGACTGAACAGCGCTTAGACAGTTGTGCTGGATTAACCGTTCATATGTTCATACGGTCATCTTATGTCGACAAAGTTTCGCTAATGCTAGCAGCCAGAAACAAACATACAATATGTTTGTTTCTTTGTTTCTGGCTCCTGGTTTGTTTTCTGGCTGCTAGTCTAGCTACAGTCCAAAGAAAGAACTGTAAGAATCCCAATTCAAACTAGAAACTTTGAATCTCTATGATAAAGGCAGAGTAAAACACCCCATAAAGGCAGAGTAAAACACCCCATTAAGTAGGCAGGTTTTGTTACTTTACTGATACAGTAGAAAGAATTAGAGGTCTTCACGAACCCAGAACCCAAGAGACCCAGAAATGTGCAACCCGGAGTCAAAATCAAAACAATGCCGGACCTGAACTGGACCTGTCTATTATTTGAAAGTTGGGACCGGGCCCACTAACCAAGAACCAAGTCGGACCTGGATCTGGCTAGGAAACACAAATCGAGCCTTCATTTTCCCTTTAATGGCATATAAACAACTTGGTAGACAATTGCTTGGTGTATAAAATACACAAACAATACTGGAGTTTAAGGGTAATGTGTTGTAAACTGTATAAATATTCCCTACTAGTATTGAGAGAACCTTGTCCTACAGCTCTTCAATCCCTGCTCTGATGACTCCCTCAACAATTCATGCATCTTGGACAGTGATATATCTTGTCCAAACCTTCCGTACTGGGTTCAGTACACCGACTATACTACCATCCCTCCTGTTGTCCTCCAGCTTCTAAAATAATGTGAGAATGCTAGGTAGAGTCACTTGACCACAACTGTTTGAACATGCCTGTTTTATCCAAGAGATTAGCTGCAATTAGAGCTTCCATACAGCCTTTAAACCATTACAAATAGGTGACCATGAAGGCAAGAAGGCACCATCAAATAAAAAAACACAACACAATGGGCCAAATCTGAGTGATTATTAAGATATGCTAAACAGACACTAAGGTAGTTGGGAGTGACACAGAGAAAAAGACTGGGGAAAGCGTGGGAGGACACACTTCCTCAGAGACTGTAAAACCCTTTTGAAGGGCACTGAAATCAGGAGAGAAAAAAAGAGCTGTTGTGAAATACCTAGAGAAGGCAGGCCCGTGTTTACAGTCAGATGTGCAACGATGTAGATAGAAACCTGAAGGGTTTCATGGTGCCCATCTCCCACACCGTTCTCTGAATCGTTTGTGAACTATAAGTAAAATAGCTCGTTTCAGACTGAACCACTTAATGTTTCCCAGCGTGGTGGCCTGCATACAGTACAGCTCTGAGTCACATCTTGACAGTTTGTAAGATGGAATCAAATGACTCAATTTCAAATTGGACATTTCCCCCAAGATAGACCTGCAACAAACAAACGGTCAAGAGTTTCGCATAACTGTTTGGAGATGAGACATTTCCTCAACAGCTTATTTTTTAATTTACTTTTGTTACAGAATGTTCCAAAACTCTTGGCCAGGCGATTCTCTAGATTTAATATGAGTTAGCTGCGTCTTACATCCAGAAATACAGTTGCCCAGTTCAACTCCAAAGTCACTTAACTTAATATCATGTTCAAAAGTACTAATCTATTTTTTATCTTAGACAGACAGATGTATATATTGCATTTGAAAAATATGGGGGAAAAAAGGTCAGCAAACTGATGCTCCCTTAAAGTGATAAATTGCATGTTTTTCATGTTCCATTGTTCCTGCACCTGCCTTAAAACAGTTCTTAGATGTATGCAACTTCTATTCATTTTGTGTGTATATTGTATATACGTACATGGCTGGTATTCACCAATCTTTAAAATGAAAAGTGGGGCTAATCAATCCTTAAGAGTGTAAATTAATCAATGTTATTCCTGAAACAGGATTTTGCCTATTATGTCAATATTTATTTCAGTAATCATAGCAGTTGAACAGCCATTGCATTAGAAGATACAGGTTACATACATTCAGTGTTGAATGGTGTTATGTTGCCCATTTCTAGCACTCTTGGGTCATTCTAGTTCATTCTAGATAAATATTACTGGCTGAAACAAATAATTATTTACATTAAGCAAAGCCTCAAGATAATGGCAAATGACCCCCGAGGTTTCAACATATGCACAATCAAAAACTAAAAAAAGGCATTTAAAATAGAATATACAACTTTTAAAGGACAGCAAAAAATCCTCACATTTGTAAAGCTTTGAAGTTTTAACATTTTTACTTGATGTAAAGGATTGTAAAAGCTACACATACAATATCTCACAGAAAGTTCACCACTAATTCAAAAATTTATTCTAAGGAGGAAATGGCACAAATAAGAACCTGAAACCATTGCCTGTGCATAAACAGAGGGATGTTTGGATTTCTTGTATAGCCAATAATACATGTTAAAGATGAGGTGTGAATTGACTAGACATGGTAAAACCCAAGACACAGAAATGTCTGCGGACAACTGCCATCATTTCCCCTTAGGATTAAGGTTTCTTCTTCCTCTCGCTCTAGGTATCACCCTATCTGGAAAACAAATCAATAAATACTTTGATACTACTAACAATAGTCAACTACGCTTTTTTTGATGATGTGGACCATTCGTTGGATTTGGATTACCACAAGTATACCAATGTATTATACACTTAACACAGTGGAGATCATTTCACATTACATTTTGTACTATTCTATATTAGCCAGTGACAGTTTATAATTTTTTGCCATCCGTTTACCAAACTGAAAGTCGACAGTTCACTGTAATGTAAAAATAATCCACACCTTACCATACACTTACAGCTGTAAAACTACAACATTGACAGGAAATAAGACAATATGAAGATGGGGTTTGGAAATTTAACCAATCTGAAAATTTACTCCATGCTGCTTACCTGACACTTTTGTCAAAGACCTTGGTGCGGAACACTTCCTCCTGATCCAGACTTATGGTGCAAAAGGTGCAGAGATCCCTTTGTCGATTTGGACCTGAGACTGGACCAAGGTTCTTAGCTTCACCTGCAGCAGCGGGAGATGAACATCATTATTATCTCAATTGGCATTAAAACAAAAATAGTCATTCCGAAGTTATAGGAAAATTGGATAATTATTATTAATTAACTACAAAAACATATACTATACTATATGTACACTGTCTTTGGCACATCGATGACAAGCGTACTGTTCAATAACATTTATTCTATATCTCCATCCAGTCTACAGTTACCAATATTAATCTTACAGCTAGACTGAGAGGTGAACTTAAGTGGCAGTATAAGTCTGACAACTCTGAAAAACTGGTAGCACTGTCAATGAGTAAATTCCCAATGTTGATCTCTTATCACAAAGAAAAATAAAATGTTCTTAAATAAAAGGGTTAATTTCACTAAAGCTCAGAACAAACTAATCTTAAGTCAATATCAGGACATGTGATTGCAATCATACACAAAACATTAAAAAAAAGCTTTTAGACACTGGCTCTAGACAGTTGTCAGGGCAAGCTGCGGAGCGGATGTAGCTCAAGTAGAGTTGAGGCTCCTATGTGGTTAAAAACATGAAACTGACTTCCTCAGCATAACCAATGACGAGGGTACAGCGCTGATTCACAAATAACACCTTTGTAACACAGCACTTGCACATCCTTGCATTACATATTGCAACACATAATCAATCACCAAATCAAAGCCACATAAGTTAAAAACTGAATCTCCAGAATGGTTAATGGCAGTTTCTCGAACACAGCACTATCAAAAACTTCACAATGAGTCAGATTTAGTGGATTAGATGGGCAGAGACAGTACTCTAAATTGGTCATCTAGCTTTGGATAGGTACCCTAAGCCTCAGTGGAGACCTAATTAAGAAAAGCCACAAGTGAGATCAGCTTTTTAACAGGCTATTAATAATGGTGTGTGGCTAATCTTGGCAACAGCCAGTAAAAGCAGCCAAGTTCACACTCAGCTCAGACCAGGATGGCCTGGTGGGAGTAGAGCACACATGCACACACATTATACTGTGACCAACCTACTGCCATCTAAACATGTCCATGAAAACAGAAAGATGTCACCTTGTGAAAACCATGACCTAAAGGTCAGAGAGTAAACAACACCTGTCTAAACTGACAACTGCTTTGTCATTTTAACAGTGGGCCTTTTCCTCATTTTTATTTGGACAATAAAGCAAACAAGGGCACATATCAAAGGACACTATCATCTAAAAACTGCGATAAGAATACATCTTCACAGATTGCCACCTCCATTGATGTAAGCTAAAGAAAAAAGGACAAAGTGTGAACGAGGAAGAATGGAGTTTCGTAATGCTGCAAACTGAGTTACATGCCATTACAGTTCCTCTATTTTGTTCTGCTTAGTTATCTCATTAATTCATAGTAGTGAAACTGTTGTCTTCCTATTGTGTGCCTATGCGTACAAGCCTTACTACTAGTTTGCCCACATTCACTTTATGGTAAATATACAATTTAATCTCATCTATTGTTAAGTCGCAACATGGTCTACACCCACTTCAGAAACATAAAAGTGCATGTTAAAGATGTTTGTCAAAAATACATTTGAAATAATAATAATGATAATCATTGTTATCATGAAAGAAAAACTCTGCTTTAGTGCCAGCTTATTTTAAATTGATTTATTCTGAAGATTGGCCGCACTGAAAATCTACTTTCCCCACTGAAATTAAGCAATGCCACTCGGGCAAATTTAATATTTACCATAATCAACTACCTCAAACATCAACAGGATGGTGCAGCAATGGGTGTAGACTAACGAATGTGTTAAAATTGAGAATAATCTAATCTGCTTCAGCATATGCGACCCTGTCATCTATGAGTAAACGCATATCATTTTGAATCTCAAAATGTTAGTCATGGTTGAAACAGCCAAACACATCTCAAATTTGAGTAATTTGGCCAAAATCACATCTACACATTCAGAACAGGTGCACAGTATGTAGGTACTTCAATGGACCAGTGCAGCCTGAGAATGATGAGGAAACTGGCATTTTACTTTAAAGTCAACGTTACCAGTTGTAACTTTAATTGGATGCGTGATTATTGTAATATTATAATAACTACACTGGGGCAATTTGCTTGCAAAAATTTGCTGCTACAGGCAAGACAACTGACTTGCCCTCGTGGATGCTTTAATCATAAACGTAGCAGCAATTAGTGAGATATGATAATTGCATTTAAATGTTTCTTGGTGTATGTGGATGATTGCATCCACATGCAGGTCACACAGCAAAGACTGAAGATTCAGACCTGAAAGAAACTTTAGTGTCTGTGTTTTGACAGGACTTGCACTCAAATCGTCACCAATCAATCAGCATGCCACTTGTGACACAGTGTGCAATGACTGGCATAAGCATGTTATCAAGATATAACTAACGTTGCTTGTCGGGTTATTGTAGATACTTAACGTTTGCTAGGTGTCTAACTAAAACACTTGAGAAGCTAACATAAAAAACCCTCAATAAACTCGCAAGTGTGGCTGACCATTACTTTGCTGTTTGAGGCGTTATTTCATATGCGTTGCGTTTAAACGCCGGGTTGTCTGAAAATCATATCACTGCAGTGAGTAACGCTGTAACTGAATGGGTTTAGTGACGGTGGACTGAAACGCTTGGTGGTGGCTAGCCTACTTCTGCCAACCAAACGTTAACTTAGCTTACAGGGCAGCTCAATTCCACACAAAACGCCCCCATTTTGAAAACGTATTTAATACACAAAAAACACCCAGCTGCTTGAACATTCTAACTGGCAGTAGTGGCGCCATACTGGATGAGAGAACTCATTCACAATAAGCTAGTTAGTAACGTTAGATGCTGATAGCATGCTAGGATAACTTGACGATAGGCACCAGCCAGCAGACCGACTAGTGTCTGCCTCTGCCTCCACACTGTCGACTGTTGATAGCACGCCGCGCCCCTCCGGCTTCCCCTCTCGCTGCTCGCTTGTTCTACCGACCTCTTTCCCCCCCTGTGACAGATGGAAAACATTGACTGGCCATTCAAACTTACATATTTTACCCCGCAGGCTCTGTAAAATCCGAACCCTCGCGTCATCCTCTTCCGCCATGGTCAGAGCTGACTGTTGTCGCTGCTCCGGAGCATTCAGTGCTGGTTTATCATATCCGTTTATGAATGCAGGCAGAGTGGAGGAAAGCCAGCCCCACTGCCGCGTCACGTCAGGTCCCGTACACGCTGGTGCCTTGAAACCTTCGGAGAAATATCAAGCTTCCTCAAAAGTCGAGCGGCTTGCATTGGCTTGTACTTCAGTCTGGAGATGGTAGGAGTTTTAAGAGGATTGAAGGTCTCTCTTGTACTGTTGCTCATTATGCAACGAAGAATTGATACTTTGACTTATGAAGCTAGCTTAGCAAGCTAATCTCGGCTGTTAGTGCTTTAACTCTGTCCGAATAACACGCCTGTGTGTGAAATGGGTGTGAATTAATTAACTACATCTGTTCTGAAACAAATACCTTAGGCACACTTAGTTGTCGGTTGAAGAATTGATCGAAACATTTTTGACTATGAACAATCTAAACAACTAATTATCAGGAAAAAAAAATATATATTATATGTCTGCAAATATAGCCGACAAATTTGGACATTACATCTACTATTTGGCTAGCACGCTTGAAAAAAGTTAATAGGCTAATGTTAGCCTATTTCGATTTCAACCAGAGTGGTTTCATGCTACTAATAAAAGATGTCAATATTCATTTCAAATATCGTTTGAATCATGTGTGACCGCAGTTTCATGTTTGTGTAAAGAACGTTTAAAATATTATTATGGTTGTGTGTGCGTGTCTTACCTGGTTAGAAATTAGCAGGGTAATTTGTTGGAAAATAGCTAAGGTGATACTACGGGATTTCATCATCACTGTGAATGCGGAATTAATTGCAATATGCACAATAAATATCAATATATCAATTAAAATTAGTAAGCATTTAACACTTGTGGACATTTTGCACTTCTTATCCAAATATAATCTGCGAATTTCTGATTTATACAGATAATTTATTCATCTTCATCTCTATTAAAATCCCAATCTAGTATCTCCTTTGGATGAAAACATGACACAGTTCTGTTGTTTTCCTCTTTCAAGGTTACATTGCATTTGGTTTGGTGAAAACACACGTCTGATCCTCATCCCTGATAGCTGGGAATCAGGTACGCATTATATCTTTTATAAACAATTTCTTTGTATTATCACAACACCTTTATACTGATAACACCCATGTACCGTCATCTAACTTGTTATTAATTTGGCGTACTCTTTAACTCTTCACATTAACTCAGAACTATGTGACCACTCCAGCTGCACAGTCTGTCATCTCTGCTGTTTATCAAAAGAAGTGACATGAAGACTTTTAATGTAAAACTATATTATGTCCTTGGCCATATAAGGAAAAACCTTGTATTTGAAATCCCTCATTAAATTACGCCAAGATGTTGGATTTGTATTGCATATTTTATAAGTATACAATAGCAGCTATTGTACAATATAGTGAGCATGTGCCCTTTATAGCTGTACATTGAAGAAATAGCAAGCATATGTTCCTCACTAAACCACTATGATGTGAAGATTTTGCTTTTCATTATTGAAACTAATCTGTACTTTAATGCAATGGCTCCTTAAGCCATTGCCTCTTTTTCCAAATTATTAATTAAAAAATAAATTAAGATGCTGCTCACATTTAATCTGGAATAGCATCAATAACATCACATGAATTGTTGCTATCATTGTTTTTTTTTTTATATAGGTAATCATCCTCTATTAAATGACCCACTACATTGGGATATGGAGGTAAATATTCCCTCCATGGCATTATTAGTGTGTTGAGTAACACCTTAAACCTAAAATTTATGATCGATTTCATGTGCTACATCACACAACCAGCCTTAGAAAGATGCAAGGAATTTAGAAACATCTGGAAATTGTATCTTGAGGCCCGACTCTAAATACAGATGCAGTTTGTGTGCAAGAATGAGGGAATGAACTTCACAGATGGGCTGCAAGTCCCTGAAGGACCAGGAGGAGCAGATAACCACCATGTGGCTTTATATTTAGGAAATTGTTTGCTGTGGAACAGGTTTTGTACCCAATATGAAAAAAATCTTTACACTTAAAGTGCATGACTTTGAGGGTTTCTGTAACTTTTCCCTTACCATCAATATCAGAGATACAGTAAATGTGCTGTTCTGTCAGTATGGCATGCTAGTAGGGGGTCACTGAATACTACAGTGAATCGATAGTCAAACATTTATGATATAACCAGGCTAAAGGAGGACAGGATGTAACTGTTTGGAATATCAACATTTATTGAATTAGTTTTTCATGTTTTATACATAAACACACAAAAGTAATAACTTTGATCTCAATGGTGCCATGTGTTAATTCTAAATTAGAACTATATCAATGGTGCTTAAAATTGAAATTGAATTATCAAAGTATTTAACCAGCAGATTAGCATAGTCTAACTATAAAGTGCAACTCACCATGGCCAGTTCACTGAATGGGAGGTTCAGAAATGTGACAGTTGTAAAATTAATTAATTAATATTGTTTCCCTCTATTTTAAGAAGTGAAGACAGCTTGTCTCTTGTTGAACACATCCTAATCCCATTCTGAAATTGCACAGCGTTTGAATAAACGTTACTAACATTCATGTATTTTCTTGAAGTTATTCATGTCACTGAGTCTGCCATATATGCATAGACAATAGACAAAGTACAGTCTGTGTCAGAAGGTCCCATATTATACAAAAAACATCCTCTATAAAGGTGAAAAATCACTCAGTCGTTGAGTTTGGGAGGGAAGAAAATGCAGCCTACACTGATATTAGATCCTCATGTTAAGTGTTGGCCATTCAAAACTTTTTATTGAGCTCAGCTGCAAAGACATCGTTGCAACTCTTGCATTTCTTAAACAAAGCAGTGGTTTGAAGTCCAGCTTCACTTTCTCTTTTTTCCTATTGTTGGCCACAGTCCTCAAAGATCTTTAAAAATATGGCTCCTCTTTGCACATCCATTTCTCTGGCTTGTGTATGGAAATGTGGGTACCTTTCGATTCAGAGTCATTTCTCCTCAACAGTTTACAGGACTTCTCATGGTCATTGTAGCTGGTTTTTCTTGGCCCCACCAAAATATCCTTGTTGCTGTTGCTGTCTCTGTCACAGGCTTTTGGGATGAGATGCAAAGAATGCTGGGCATTGGTCCTTTTTATCAACATTTTATGTTTCACCTTCGAAGGTGTCAGGCAAAGCACTGGGTCGATACAGGGCGATAATGGACTCTTAATGTTGGAATATGACATGTCCTGGTAAGTAGACAAAGACATAAACTCAGCTGTGTCCTCGATTTTAGGCTTAATTGTATCAATAGAAAAATGTCCTTCCATCCTTTCACTTTTTATATCAGGGCCACCTTGATTGTCACTGTCCTCTGTTTTGATCGTGTCTTGTTTATTGTCTTCAGTCAGGTGTGCCGAGTATTTAGAACATGGCAGGAAGTTGTCATAATTATATCCCTCATCATTTGTCTCCTGGTGTTTTTTCTCATGGCTTCTCTTGGTGGCAAGGTAGAGAAAACGCTGGGGACAGAAAGAGCAGCGATACTTCTTCTCTGGATTGGGGCTCCGGGGGTTGTTATCAAAACAGGAGCCATTTTCCATACAGCTGTTGCAGATGTAATCTCCACTGGCAGGTGCCTCACCAGGGGGACCTTGTTTACCACAGGTCCGGCAGAAACATGGGTGGGAACCAATAACATGAGCTCTCAGACCGGTCTCTGTGATAAATGAGCTGTCACAGATGTTGCAGTTGTAGGTGGCCCTTGGGCTGGAGTTCCTGCTCAGACTACTACTTTTATCAAGGTGGGCCTCACTAGTAGCAGTTCTATCTACAGATGTTTCAGGATAATGGTGAAACAAAGCGTTTCTGTGCTTGAATCTCAATTTTTTCCTTTTCTTTTTAGCTTTGTAAGAATAGTAGGGACGCCAAAGCATATCAGCTGTGTCACAGTCATTGGGATCATCGTTTGTCTCTTGCACTGTTGTTGCAATGACTTCTGGTCTGAGGCGGAGTCTGGGGCTCTCTGAGGTTTCCCTTGTTGGAGGGCACTCGCTCGGGCTCTGCTCCTCACTCACTTCTTTGATTCTCCTTTTCTTTCTGGGGAAGAGCTTAGATCCTTTGATTTGGCGGCAGATGATGGCTTCATTGCCTATTTTCACTGTTATCTGGCAGAGCGGCATGGCAGCACCATCCACAGATGGACCTGGGCATGCAGGTTTGGCAATATAAGTTTCTGTCTTTGCCCCCACCATCTTATTGTGATTCTCGTTGCTTGATTGAAGTATCTCCTTTGTCATATCCTCAACTCTTTTTGCAGAAGCTGATAGCTCACCTAACTTTCTGAATGTATTCAAAGAGTTTAAGAATGGCACATTGTGACTGATGTGCTCTGAGTTACTTAGTACTGGAGGATCATCTCCGTAATCGACTGCAGGAGACTCTGTATCGGGTTGCAAAGAGAAGGTACTGTCATAGTTAATGACGGGTGAATCTCTATTCTCACTCTCTTTTCTTGTGCCTCTCTGAATGTCCAATTCACTGTTCAAACTATGGTCAATATCTTGGTCACATGGCTTGTCGAAGCTGATGCGAGGCATGACAGGTGCCACTGTCTTTGTCGTTGCCATGAATGTCGGAGGGAATGAAACGGTATCAGGGTTGCTGATCAGACCATTTTCTTCAAAGGGAGGAATAAGAGAGTTGCTGTCTAGTGGAGTTGGGTCACCTCTTTCAACATTCTCTGAATATGTCTCACTGTACGTCTTGTATTGTCTCTTTCTAAACTTCATAGGCAGAAGCCTGTAGAGTTTGATTGGATAAACACTGGCTTTCAGCCCACCATTTGCGGATTTTTTATTAACGGCTAGACTTGGATCAATGCCATGAAAAGACTTCTGATGGTTCTTTAAGATATAATATGTCATGAATGTCTCTAGGCAGAAAATGCACTGATAGCGGCGTTCACCTGTGTGCCAGATTTCATGCTTAGTACGGTATTCTGCCAAGGCAAACACTTTATTGCAATAATGACAGGGATAGGCCCTCTGCCAGGAATGTACATTCTCATGCCGCTTGAGACTGGATAGGGTGACATAGACCCGTTTACACACACTGCAGTTGTATCTCCTCTGACTGCCACCTATTCTTACTGGCCTCTCATCCTGTTGAGACTCTGATTCATCGACTGGAAGAGGCTCTGGACTGTAAGGGGTGGAAAGGTCAGCAGAAGGAAGCTGTGTCATTGTGCTCTCCATGTTTGGGATGTCGTCTGAATGGAGGTCCACCTCTTTGGTTGATATGTCAGTAGCGTCTAGTTTAGGCAGGCCTCTTGCAGCTTTGGGACAGACCTGCTCATGGTTGCGCAGCCGTTTGAGGTGTATGAACTTTCTGTCACAAAACTTACAAAACAAATGACTGACAAAACGTTTTTTATGTACCTCTGAGTGAATGGTGAGAAGAGCTTTATTTGTGAATATCTCTGGACAGTGCTTGCATCCGAAGATTGAAATGCTGTCCTCTGTGTGAGGGGAAAGGGTTGGTGGACCTAAGTCCATTTGAAGATTGTCAGTGGCTATAGGTAGCCCTGGGTCTATAATTCTTTCTGTTTCTGCCGCAGAAAAAAATGGAGGCGGTATTATGACTGCAACAGGTGCTGCAGAAACACCATCAGGAGTTATTGCATTTGGTTTATCTGCGTGAGGTTCAACTGGTGTTGGAAGTATACTTCTACTGAAAGTGCCTCTCAGCCCGTGGCGCTTTTTAAGAGGGCCTGTGTTCCTGTAAATGAGCTGCTTTGGCTGTGATATTGCTGGCTTACAGACCTTCTTGTCGTCCCACTGACTATTATCCGTTCCTTCAGTAGATTTGCATACTGCATATGAGTGCTCTGAGAGGGCTTGGGTGGTCTCATTGTTTCCACTGAGGCAGGAGGTTGTGGGGCAACTTGATGGTCCCACATCCGGTGACTGCCTCTCCCCATTGGTTTGAACCAGAGGGTTGAAAAGATTGTTCCCAGGACACACTTCAGTAATAGAAAAGGCATTGGTGATGCGTGGCCCTGTGGTACTGTCTATCTTCTCAAGTCTGGGAGCTTCCTTCTTTGTTTTTTTAGATAATGGGGTTGTGCTTGGGTCTGTGGATTTAACACATTCGTCCTGCCTCTCTCGCTCTGCAAGCTTCTCTAAAAAAGGAATTCCAAGTCTTTTTCCAGCTGCCACTAGCCCCTCTGTGTCCTCTGCACCAGGTGATGTCACATTTGAGCAGTAGATAAAGTTGAGTATACTGGCGAACACCTCAGACTTCAAGCCCATCAGCTCCAGCACTTGGCTAGAGCTCCATGTCTCAGGAGTTGTCAGAGCATTCCTGAAGTAGCCGCTGCAGGCTGCCAGGATGTTCTTGTGGGCCCGAAACTTAACATCCTCCACCACAATGGTAATATCACAGAAGAGGCCTTGTAAGCGCTGCTCATTGAGTTTGCTAAGCACAGTGTGAGGGTGAGCACTATCCATCAGGTTCTGAGTGCATGGGGACACCACAGTCATCTAAAAAAAAAAGAAGACAAGACATCAGATTGTTACAAAATGGTGAATCAGACTAATGTAGTTAAAAAGATCCAGAAGATATGTGCAAGTTTTGTATTTGAAAACGTTTTAGCTCTTCTAGTGTTTTAACACTAGATGGCAGTAATATCCTGACAGATGAGCTCCAGTGCAAACAGTCTGGTCAACAGTCCTGGTGAGTCAAACCATCATAATCTAAATCCTGTTTCATTTAAAGCTAAATGAGACCTTGTTAAAAGCCTGTCTCATTCTTGTATTATTATTCTTATATAGAATATCTCGGAGATGGACTACTTTAAAAAAAAAAAAAGATTTGTTTTGATATTTCAGTAATAGCGGGCTGTAAATCATTTGTCAGTGTGACGATTTGGGGCAATGGTTGTTTGGAGTAATGGTTTTATGTCTGAAAAGAGAACTGCTTCAAATCCTAGCTACCAGAGAATATGTGGGAAGTCATGTCAATATTACTGTCAACTAAGAGTTTCACAAGAAAACACCCGGGTGAAAATACAAAATGCAGCTACCTAGAGATTTTCAGTCAAATGACAAAGGACCCTTCATGTGTGTCAAAGATTTCTCTAGTCTTTAATTGTTCTGCGAAGGTTGTGATTTACAACGTTTTGGATAGGGTGACATAATGCACGCCTTTTTTAATTACTTCCTATGTCCGACTACTTTTTAACCAATAATTTCCTTTCTGTCCATTGCTGATTTTCTCTGCTGCTTGGTGTTTCATACATGGAATATTCTCATCATTAACAACCAAAGTAAGTTATGCACTAATCCCAGAACAAAGTCACGAGAAAACTTTTTTGTTATTATTACTTATTATGACTCTGTGTGTGTATGTCTGCTTCAGTTGTTTTGACAGTTTTATTCTTAACAAGGCCTAAGTTGATGCGAAAATGACACGCAGACAGTCACACACACGTGACTCATTTGCTCCCTTACTCAGATGTCTGTCGGTTGGCAGTAGAGAGGCATCCTTTCACTTGTCTCACATATAGTTTTTGTCAACTCTAACAACAACAACAGTTAATCAATGCCTCATGAGTGAAACTGCTGCAGGAAGGGCCATTGATGTAATGTAGCACAGAATTACAATAATCACTGCTATGAAAAGTGGAAACATTAATATCTTTGACCTATTGAAAGTAGCCGACTTGCTAATAATACTACTGTAAATCTTAAGGACACACATCTTGGGTACATGCTGCTGCACTGTTTACACAGGCAAAAGAAACTTTTTGTATATTGACAAAGCAGCATTTGTGGTTTATTTAGACTTTGACAGTAAACTATTATGATCTACAATCTGTGACTCTTACAGGAAGGGAAAGTTCATTAATTCTCCCTCTGAACAAGGATGTATCACTCAGCATGATGTTCCAAATGTTCCTGATATCGGAGTCCGTGTGGTTTGAGTCTATACTAAGTCATTCAGGTAGCATGCTAACTGTACCTGCTAAGACTGACTCAGCTTGTTCTTGCAAGCGATGAATCACCGCACCTACATTAAGGTTATTTAAATGTCAAGTTTACGCTCATTGAGAAGTTAGGTCTTCACATTATTGTTAGTTTTCAACATCAATTATGTCTGCAGTGAAAGTCATACTGTGACTGTGCTGTTTAGCGTGAGACCATGATTTTCTTTCCTCTGGCGATGCTGTGGCTATCTGCTGATGTGGCGGCAATGCGGCTGTAGTTAGTGTCTCTCTATTGTGAACTTGTTCTTTGTTATGCGTGCTTCCTGACTGAAACACAGGAGAGTTTAGTTTAATTTGTTGTGATCCATATAAGATTTAGCTTAGATTTAACTTTGTTGATTTAAAAAAAATTTTACTTTGAAGGTAAAAGTAGTATTTTTTTGTTTACTCCGACAGGGTTTAGGTAAATTATTGGTGATGCCGTTTTATGTTTATTTTTTCACTCGTTTCCAATTTTCTACATGTGCAACAAATACAATATGGCCGCCGCTCTTTACAGCCTCTGCTGAAAACACAACCAGCCTCCTGCCTTCTTTCTCAGACAGGCCTCCGTTGTCATGGCAACATGATATGGCGCAGCACTTATTGGGATTCAGCTGGATGGCAAGTGACTGTATGAGCTGGGTATCTTGTCCCCTCTTTCCCACAAACATCCTGCCCTTTCTGAGAACCTGCAACACACAGCAGTTCAAAGAGCCATCGAGGTTTGCCTTTTTTCTCCACTTGACTATGTGATTGTGTATTGGTCTGTGTTTCTTTGTCTGCAGCAGAGATGCTAACTAAAAGACCTCCTCATCTGATAACAGCATGTGATCTGCCACTACCTTAACACCAATTCCTCAGTTTGTGCTGTTTACAGAAACAGTTTCATCTTTTCTTCTTGGTTTTACTTTACCACTTTCATTTCCCACAGTTTATACCAATTGTTGCGGTTTATTGCCACCACATGCTGAGCGGAAATTCTCAATTTGTCATCGGTGCTTATGATTTTGCCACACCCAACCTTTCTTAACCTTCAAGGCGCACGTAAAATTTTTTTTTTTTTTTACATCTCTACCTGTAAAATAAAAATCCCCCACATACTAAAACCACAAACCAAGAAATGACAGTATAGCATACAGACAACCTTGTCAAACAAAGACTGAAATGTCAAAGCAAAAGCCACTTTACGCACGTCTGCAAAGCGTACTTCCGCAAAAAAAAAACAGATTATAAATTGAGGGAAGCCATGCAAAACATACCTTAGTAAATCAGAGAAAGTGATGCAGGGCGAACAGGAAACAGTGTCGTGCAGTATCCCTTTTCTAGCCCTCAATATAGCCAACTATACATAAAAAGCAGTTTCGTGAGAGCAAGGCGAAAGTAGTGGGTTTTTTTCTATGGTGGTCGCTGAACAGTGATGTTGTCAGAAGCAGAGCTTTTTCTGACGTCTTTCTTCCTCTCCCTCCCTCTCTGCGTGCAGATGACTTCAGCTCCAACGTCCTTCGCCTCTATCCATGCAGCCCAGGTCCTGGGCTAGATCTGCCCTGCCCTCCTCTGTCTGTCCCTCTTCTGTCCTACTACAGCTATAGGAATAACTCAGTTACTCACAGCTATACAGCATATACTGAAACCGGAGTATGGGTCTGCCTTTGTGCTAGCTGGGCAACTGAAGCGTTCGTTCTGGAGCCACTGAGCAGGAAACGGCAACTTTTATTAAGCATGTCAGAGGGCTGTAGGGAGAGCGGAGAGATGCTGGGTGCTACATCACACACCAGCTCTGTACTCGATGCTACAGCCAGAGAAAACGCTCAGCTGCATTGCTGGTAGTGGCGTAGAGTGAGGGGTGCAACAAATGCCGGATTAAATACCCTCAGCACCACACCAGCCCAGCTACATCCAGATGCATCGATGTTGACCAAAAGGAAAAATGCTTGAAACAGAATTATCTGTAGCCCTCATAGAAACAACGTGCACTTTGAATGTTTTTAACGCTACACCATCTGTTCCATGCTTGTGCACCCAGACTCTGTCTGTGCTGCATTATATTGCACCAAATCCCTCCGTCCGTGCTTACGCAGTCACTGTGGTTAGGTAATGCAGAACCCGAGAGAAGATGGCAGTGACTACTGTCCTTTTATGTATCACAGCAGTCACAGGGTAGATTTTTATCGCTGTTTTCTCTCACAATTGCAGTGCGCGTGCAAACTGAATGCAAGGCTGAAGAGGGAGAGAAAAGAGGATTCTGCTATTAGCGGAGACTCTCTACACTCTCTGTGTACCTATATAGAGGCTGCTGATTGATGCAAAAGCAGCAGATGCGTCAGCACTGCAGACGGGGGGGAGGGGAGGAAGCTGAACCCGACATGGCTCTGTGAGCCTCTGAGGACGGAAGCACCTCTTTTATTTACACAACTTAGTGTTGTCATATGACTGTGTAGGTCTTTTCCTCATGCTGGCTGAGACCTGCTGTAAACCAGTTTCAGTGCATAATGTTACATACTGTTGCATACAAAGTAGCAGGTGCCATATTTTTATGCATACCCTAAAGGATGTACCCTAAGTGCTTGTGATTTCATCTCCTGAAATACACTTAATGATCACCCTAAAACTTAAAGTTGCTGTCTTGTCCTGTTCCCTTTTCTGCGCATAATATCCTATTTTGTTGGTTTCATGAATACACAATTAAGCACAGGCTCAGTCTATTTTTGGCACTGTCAGCAAGACCTGTTTACTTGAGGACCCTACATAAGCCTGGGAACCAGCTCGCCCGGTAGTTGAAACTTAAAACAGGTGCCACGTTGGGCCATGTTGGTGTGACAACTAAAAAAAAAAAAGATAGATAACAAAAGTGCAACGATTATCTGTTTAACTGATAAGTTGATCAAAAGAAAATGAATTGCCAACTATTGTTATAATAGTGCTTTTCTGAGCACCGATGAGCATTTTTCACAATTTTTTGACATTTTATAGATGAAATGATTAATCAGTAAAATAATCATCAGATTAATCAATGCTAAAAATAATAATTTGTTGAGGAAGAAGTGGCTTCAGTGCCTTCCCTCTGTAATTGGAGCCAGAAAACCTGAATGGGCTGGAGCTGAAGTGGAATGAGTGCGCAGAAACCACCACAACTGACTGACAAACTTCTGTCAGTCAAAAATATTGTCATTCTCATATTCATAGCAAAGACTCATGTTAGAAGAAGTCAAATGAACTAATAGGGCCCGAACTTCTTGTGGACAAAAATTAATTGCTATTATTTAAGAGAGAAGTTGGAGTCGACAGCAGTATATTTTTTCTGAGCCAGCGTCTAAGATCCAAACTAGTCTTTGGCACATTTTTAGTTTGTCTACTCATTTCAAGTCTTTCGCAGTAAACTACAATGAGTTAAAGTGAATGCAGTTCTTGCTGGTGGGCAGACTGTGAGGGAGTCTGCGATTCAGTCCATCTCATATTCTTCTTTTAGTCCTTCTAACATAAAACAATCTCTGATTTGTAGAGGGAGACTGATTGCCGATAGGACGTTTTACAAATCGTTATTGGCAGAACTTGGCTCCGATAGTGGCCGATGGCTGTGCAGCTTCCAGCAGTCAACTTTTCGACTGGAATTACTGACTTTAAGGGAAAATAATAGCTCACCCAGATATTTACGGGTATTTTGATCAGTTCCAGATTTATTTATTATTTACAAATTGTCTAAGGTGTGCCCTGCCTCTCACCCAATGTCCCTCTGCAATCCTGTGAAGTATAAGCGGTGATGGATGGATGGATGGATGTTTAGTTCCACATTTATTTATTTAGGTATTTATTACTTTGATTTAGATGTTAAGTTAAACAGATATCCAGTTTCTATTAAAGTCAAAGATTGTTCATTTCGAACAGTGTTGAATTTTTTCATTGCCGTGAGGGAGTGATATCTTTCCGACGACAAACTATCGTTATTATATCGGCCTTTGAAAATCTACTTTGATCTCGACTGATTTGTATTTACCATATGTATGTTGGCTGATATGGATTTGTGTATCAAAGTGGGCCATTATAACAATTGTACCATTTTGAAGTGCCGAGGCCATTCTATATATTTTCCATAAGTGAGCAGTTTACAGGGTTTGGAGCTATTATTACCTCCGCCAAGGAGGTTATGATTTCAGTGCCGTTTCTTTGTTTGTCTGTCTGTCAGCAAGATTACACAAAAACGACTGAACCGATTTTCCTGAAACTTGGTGGAAGGATGGGGCATGGGCCAAGGAAGAACCCATTAAATTTTGGCACAGATCCAGGAATTTTTTTAATCTCTTTCTTTAACATTGCGAGATAGGGCATTTTTCAACATTTTCATTAATTTTCCATA
>JBBPCS010001506.1:0-14969 GCA_037974645.1 Hollardia meadi
AAGTTTATGCAACAGGTGGAGTATGCTAAACTCCTCCCTTGCAGAGCAAATCTGCCCGGCACTAAAGGGCATCCAGATCTATCATTCTGCATGTCTATGTTGCTGGACAGGACAGGATAAAAAAATAAGAGACTATCTTAATGAGTGAGTTTCAAACAATTTGTGCTGTACGCTTCAATCTATAGTAAGATGATGTTATCACTGTTAAATTTTGATCAGCAGTAAATATCACTCCTATTGGGAACAGTAATGCTGAGCCTTAAGAACTGCAGTCAGGTCAGGTGGGGATTCAGCGTACATTAAACAGATTTGGATACGCGTTTCCTTTCTAACACTGCGTGTGCTGTGATGTCCCGGCAGCCTCAGAACATCCTGCTGACCAGCAGCTCTCCTCTGGGTGACATTAAGATCGTGGACTTTGGTCTGTCCAGGATGGTCAGCAGCCACCAGGAGCTCCGAGAGATCATGGGAACTCCAGAATATGTTGGTGAGTCGATGCTCAACCTCACTTCCACCACCCTTGCATAAATGTTTGTACTGATTTCATTCTGAATAATAACTAATGTGTTTTTGTTTTCAGCTCCTGAAATTCTAAATTATGAGCCCATAAGCACAGCAACAGATATGTGGTAAGACAACTCTGTTTGCATGATTAGATGAATGAACAGTAGTGCTGTTTTTGTGTGGCATAAGTTTCAGGGGCTTGTGTCTGATGCTAGCAGCTCTGTGAGGCTGTCCTTAGCCACATCAGTGCCTTGACCTGAAAGCTTAAACCACCATGCTAACTCTGCTTGCGCACAGTGACAATGCTAACACACTAATGCTAAGCAGGCATAATGTTGACTATGTGCACCATCTTAGTGTAGCATGCAAGCATGCTAACAACCGCTAATGACAGTAAACATAAAATACAACTGAGACTGATGGGAATGTTATTAATTATGCATTTCCAGCAATGCTTTGAAATCCAGTTCAGGTGCCAGCATTTACAATGCATTTTCTGCAAAAAATGCTATTTTTCATGTAATAATTTCATTGTATTATTTTGTAATTGCTCATTTTTACGTTCTTGTTTGCCTATACTTGCTACAGGCAGTACCATTGTATATGGCTACCATTTGGGTCAAGGTTGCACATTATAATTTAAATAATGTCACATGGATTTGGCATGTGCTTCCATATTAGCCTGCGCTAATCCCATCTGCACTGTTCCATGTGGTGTGTTTAGGAGTATTGGTGTTTTGGCCTACGTGATGTTGACTGGAATCTCTCCGTTCCTGGGCGAGAACAAGCAGGAGACCTTTCTCAACATCTCCCAGCTCAATGTGAGCTACAACGAGGAGGAGCTGCAGCAGCTGGACCAGGCCGCCCTGTCCTTCATCCAGATGCTGCTCCGCAAACATCCACAGTCAGTGCACACCTCATTTAATTGTCTGCAAGACACATAAACTTACTGTAGCTAATAGAAAAGGCACACAAGAGAATGATCAGGCATTCATTTGCAAACTGATTTTATACTTAATTAACACACTGTGAAAAGAGTGGCTGACTGGTTGGTAGAAACCAGGGCAGGAGTTTCACCGGCGGCCTCAACAGCCATGGCCGCCATTGTTCTTATTTATTTGTGGCGGTCCGCCAAAATATATCTCTAGTTTTTTTTCTCAGTATCAGTTTGTCTCCTCTACCTCCTTACCCCTAAAATACTGATAAATAACTGAAGGAAAATAAAGCAAATCAACACATTTAATAGATATGCAACAGGCTAATGTATTTAATTGTTGTATTCACGATTCTCTTTCACTGTGTTGTTGGATAGTACAGGGGTCAATTTCACATATATTTCTGTGTGTGTTGTCAGACAACTGAACGAGTATGAAATCTGCCTGCGGCTCATTAACGCAGTGTTGACATTCAGTCATTACAGAGCTGCAGATAAAATCATTATTTTCTCATCATCATCATTACATTGTCATACAAAATGAACAAAAATGTAGGCTAATGACAGCAGCTGTGCTGTAAGATCGGCTGTACCTACATTTAAAATGAGCTTGCCATAGTACAGCCACAAACCCATTACTATCTACATGCAAACGCACAGTATATTTATGCTTGGAAAACACAAACACAACTCTAAACTTCATTATAAATGTGGCAGCTTCTGAAACATTTCCAGTAATGGCAGAAACTACCTTTGTGAAAAATGTATTTGACATGTACTTTTAGTTTTTAGCCCTATCGGATATCATAGGGAGGGAGGGGTTTTATGACCAATACTGCAGCCCACCACCAGGGGGCGATCAAGATGTTTTGATTTCAGTTTTGGGGATCTCTCATGTCGTCCAGCTTTATATACAATCAATCACTGTGTTCCAGTACCCATACTACCATACTATTAAGTATGCCAGGAAAACATTTAGTATGTTCCAATACATAATACGTCAAATGCATTATCCCAAAACTACCAGGATGTCTTTCTGCATCCAGTCGTATTTTGCAGTATGCAAACCAACATGCTTTTCTTGCTGTTCTGACCCTCTGCACAGCGGAAGATACGTCACATTGACTGAACTGTTGATAGAGCACAGACAGATGACAGCTCATTCAAATAAATACTACTTTTTTGTGACTTCTGTGTATAATTAATACATTAATATACGCACTATATACGTACTTTGACGGATGTATGAGCAATGGGTCAAAGTTCAAGGCAAAATATTATGATGAAGTACATACTGCATGCAACAGTATACACTTTGTAAGAGCAGCTGCAGTTTGTACCAAAATAAAAAATAAAAAATGTTGATTTGGAACATAGCAAATGACTCCCACAAACCTAAAAGGTTGATGATGCTCTGTGAAGCTTTGGTGACCCCTAGTGGGTGTCTGGACGCTAGAGCACCATGTGGACAGCTGTATTCATGTGTGTTTGTGTGTGTGTTTGTGTTCAGGGATCGGGCCACAGCGGAGCAGTGTCTCCAGCACCCCTGGCTTCAGTTCTCTGAGCCTCAGGAAACCCAGACGGTGGAGGAGGTCCTCCCAGTGAAGGACCAGGAGGCATCCAGCTCCACCAGTAGCTCCAGCAGTAGCCCCGAACCTCCCAGCAGCACAACCACAGCTGAGGATGAGGAGGAGGGGGAAGGCCCGGTGACAGAGGAACTGATAGTCATGGCTGCCTATACCCTGGGTCAGTGCCGCCAGTCCTCCACCTCCACCTCAGAGAAGGAGGCCCTGGCTGCCGAGCAGAAGGCTATCTCCAAACGCTTTAAGTTTGAGGAGCCTTTCAGCGCCCTGCAGGAGGTCCCAGGAGAGTTCATCTACTGACCCCACCCAGCACACAACAGGACTGTCTGAGGACAAAAAGTTAGTGTTGTCACGGTAACAAACATAGACCTTCCGACTATACAAACTCCCCTCTATATATACTGTATGTGTATATACTGTATTTCTAGAGCTGCCATTTTGGACCGACTTTTAAATGATCAAACAGGAAACATTCATCATAGAAGTGGCAGAGAGGCAGAGGCTGAATCCAAATATCCACCTTCTGGACTGAGCCGTCCAATATTTAAAAGTGCATGCAAAATGCACCATGGCAAGACTTAAGGTCTCAAAAGATGCCATATATATATGACCACTCTCAAAATCCGTATTTTTCTGAACAGAGTTCACACACGTCTACAGTTGGAGGTGTCCCATTAACAGGCAGTAATGTGGCTGTTTCCAAGTCTCTTAATATTTCCATTGTTTGAGGAACAAACATATGTGACATCAACTGAACACAGACTAATTTGTAATAAACTGTGTTCTAACTATCGACAATAGGGATGCACGACATGGATTTTTTTCAGCCAATAAGATAACTGATAGTTTCACATTTTTGTATTTTAAAAAGAAGTTCATAAACTGTAGTTTATGCACACCTGAGGGTAAGAAAGGCTATGATACATTTTCTCTGCAACTCTAAAAAACGTCCACACCGGAGACAACATGTGACGTCAGCGTGCTCTTCTTCTTCTTCTTCTTCTTCTTCTTCTTCTTCTTCTTCTTCTTCTTCTTCTTCTTGTTTATTGGCAGATCACAAACCATCTTTCAAGATGCATAGTGCCAGCGACTGTATCAGAGGGTGCAGATGCTGTGCTTGTTAAGTCAATGAAAATAATTTAGCTTCATATTATTGGCTCTATTTATTGGCTGTAATTTCGTTTTTGGCTGATAGCATAAATTTTGTCTTTATCGGGACAGTAATATATCAAATCGATATATCATGCATCCCTAATTGACAAAAAATGTTGTGTTCATATAAGACCTATAGATACGAGATACCAGACACCATGATGGCACCTATTCAGTCCAATTAGAATTGCTTGCCTGGTGCATACGCCAGATGTTTTCTAGATTCAAGGTTTACTTCCTGGTTATGCAGCCCAGTGAATATGCGCAGTAGCCTTTTGTCTCCCACTGATTTTTGGGCCGCAGGGGAATTCTTAGCTGCAATATTGCAAGTGGCCACTGGGCATAATTGGAAGAAAGGCTGAGCGGCGCCATCGTATCCAGGTCTAAATAATCCATTTATGGTAAGACACCCTCATTCATAGGGAAAAGTGACAAAATTGTAGGTGTCCGGCCATTCTGACCAGTTACTTGAAATCAGTGGACCCCTGTGAGCCAATCATAATGAAGAATTCATTCAGTGGCCATGGTATCAGACCTGACATCAGTGATGTTTCAGTACTTTGAATGACACGATCACGTTTTGATCATGGGGCAAAAGGCATTCTGGGAAACAAGACGTCACTGGTTAATGTAGAAACAGACACGTCAGGTTGAAGGAAATGACAAACTAACTCTTTCTACAGTACGCAAAGACTGTGTATATAGAACATAGACAGCTCCAGTCATCAGATATGTGCATGTGTACTGATGACTGAAGGGGCTGATTTGCAGTTTGTTCATGGCACTTATTAGAAAACAGTGAGACGTAACTCACTTTTCTTACTTGTTTGATTTTTGACTTCAGAAACCAAATCTTCAGTTCATTTCAGTCCATTTCCTCGTCCGTGCTACTTTTCCTCTCAACAGAACCAGCCCCTGCTAACTCAACCCTGTTAGGTTTTATCTTATTTTGTATTCTGTGCCATGTTTGAAGAAAATATTTGATCATAGCTCTTGTTTTTTTTTTTACTTGCTGGTGTTTCTGTTTAATATTGCATATATTTCTGAAGGGTTTTCTTATTCTGTGTACATATTGCAAATCTGTGCTGTTTTTAAGAGGTATATTCAAAAGTACTGTTTGAAGAGCCATTTCACATATTCTTCTTACATTACTGACTGACCTTCCCATGGGTCAGTTTTCTCTGAAGCAATAAAGACAGATCATTTGAAACTGTACATGTAGACAGCGAGCACTCTCCACTTCCAGTGGGTCTGTACTGTATATTTATGTTTATGAAACAATAAGCTCTGTTACGATAGGAACAGATTTGTACATTAATGTCCCATCCTGTAAATAAACATTTCAAAAGTGAGTTGAGAGCTTTGAGTTATATTTGTGGTCAGAGTACAGAAAGGAAAAGTGTGTTTTGGTAGTCATACTGGATGTGTCAACAACATATCAGTGAGGTATTGATTGATATTGATCAACAACGCAATAAACCCTGCGGATGAACTGAGATTGTATTCTACTTAGATTGTATTGTAGTTAACCCATTTTTCAGGCTCAGTTGATCAAGTGAATTCTCATCCAGCTAACCTGGTTTCTTGAAACACTGGATCAATTTTTCATCTTGGATAACGTGTCAGAATGTAGTTTTAATAGCTTAAATATTTCAGTTGAGATCATGCTTCCAATGCTTTACTACAGCTACACACATCAGCTGATTTAGGTCTGGGGAGTTTTGGGGCCAGGACCAGCCATTCCTGAACAGTTATTCACTTCACCTGTTTTCACTGCACCAATTTTTCACTGTTTGGTGTATAGATGGCAGTTGTTTTCAAAGCAGGGTCCTTGAGGGGGTTCCAGAGAGTCCCCAGCAAAAAGGAGAATAAGTTATTCTCACTCTGATTCTATCCCCGACTAACAAAATGACAGAATGTATGGCTATTTTGGTCATGGGTTTTATACACATTTTGTAATAAAACAACCAAAAGCAAACTTCGTATCAGACCGGGGAACCTGGGACAAAATCGTATCAAATGTGGCTCTGTGGTCTAATTTGTGTTTTGGGGTCCTTAATGTGAAAAAGTTTGGGAATCACTGGATATAAGTAGGGCGGCACGGTGGTGCATTGGTTAGCACTGTCTCACAGCAAGAAGGACCTGGGTTCAATTCCCAGCCAGGGAATGACTCTAAATTGCCCGTAGGTGTGAATGTGAGTTTGTGGTTGTTTGTCTCTATGTCAGCCCTGTGATGAACTGGCGACCTGTCCAGGATGTACCCCGCCTCTCGCCCAATGACAGCTGGGATAGGCTCCAGCCCCCCCGCAACCCTGCATATGATAAGCGGTGATAGATAATGGATGGATGGATATAAGTACTGTATGAATAACAAGTATGGTATGCTGTACATAATAATAAAATGAAATAGACCCTGAAAATTCCCATATTTCAAAGCTGCAGCAGTACCATCAGAGACCACTAGATGGAAGCAGCGGTATTTAAATTAAAGGCCATGTGGAGGATGTGATCATTATGGGTTTGTATCCACTGACATGCAAATAAATATTACAAATCAAGGACAATGATGGTTTTTGCATTTTAACGTGTGTAGACTTAGAGAAAACTTCAAATACAAAAGAACAGAAGAAAATAATTAGGGTGTAGTTTTATGTCAAATGTAAACTCCAACAATTAAAGAAATGGTTTTAACAAAAACATGTTGATAAAATACTGTAGATGTGCCTCTTTGTTACAAATAGAGACATTATTGACTAAATTGACGGGTATCATAACTAAACAAATGTTTCCATTCACCGTTTAAATATGAGAGTTTTGACAAGATTTCATTGTTTGTGTTTTGTGACCCATTGCCTCCACAATGTGACAAACTGAGTCATAAACAGAAGAAAGAAAAGCACACATTTGTCTTCGAAAGAATCTATTTTTGTGTTTTATGTTATCTTTAAACAAGATTTCATTGTTTGTGTTTTGTGACCCATTGCCTCCACAATGTGACCAACTGAGTCATAAACAGAAGAAAGAAAAGCACACATTTGTCTTCGAAAGAATCTATTTTTGTGTTTTATGTTGCCTTTTTTTTTTTTAGTAAAGCACAACTGCAGACCTTGTTAGCAGCTGAGGGGCCTTGCCTTGTTTCCCTGGTCCAGCTGGTCTGGGTGTTCAACCTGGTGAACATTCTCCCTGAGAGACTTAATGTACGATAATGTGCCCATGTGTCAGTCAGTAGGAGTGATGTTACTAGGCAGCCGTGGAGACACAAATGCACCCAAGTACTCAGTGTCATCATAAATCTCCCAGTAGACAGGCAGATGCTGGCGCTTGATATGTGTAAATGTTTGTCTTGTAATGCCACTAATTCAGCAACACTATGGTGTCAGGTATACTAATTAAACCCAACACCAATTACTCTCCTGTGTCTTGAAGCTCTGTCTTAGACAAACACACACACATCGAACAGTGTGTTGTCAGTGTTCTCAGAATGACAGTGGTCAGCGGCTGTCTCCTGACAACACTGCTGCTCATTAGCAGAAAAAGCTGCTGTCTCACAGCTGCAGAACCTTTAAAGGTGCAGTCTGGGATTCTTGTTGATTGGTGAGTCTCCTTCCCAGGCTGTCAAATACTGATGCTTCGACTCAACGATTAGTTGTTGGTGTTCGGCCTGAACGCCACACACATGTATGAAGGCATACATAAAAATTCTCTAATGTGTGTCTGACATGGTTTTTTGCAGGAAAAAGTATAATTACCACATTAAAATCTTTACAATTTCTTCTCCCTCATTAAAAACTCCAGAATATATGAATATGCAAATATTTTTCACCTCACAAGTTGACCTGTTGGAAACAAGATGTCTCCTCCTTCACTGTAAAGTCTCAGTGTATTTGCACTGGAGACTTCAAGTTTCCACATCACACTTGTGTGTGCTGAATATTGGACCAGGATTGGCTTTCAAACTATTTGTGATGTCACAAATCCTACTCGTAGGCCCCGCCTCTTAAATTCAGATTGTTACTGAGCACAGAGAAAATTTACATTTACAGCAATGAATGTAAAAAATGTGTAGTTTCAGACTCCGCACATATATCATTATACACATACTTTTTTCTTTTTTTTTACTGAAGGGGGGCCTTTAAATAATGCATAAAGAATGCATGAGTTATCATTTGACCCCATTAACCACCAGTGTGCCACATTGATTCAACTGTTGATTCAAGTGCAGAGATATTCAAAACACCCATGCTATTTTATATAGTTCAGAGCAACGATGTGTAGAATCTTATGTGATTATAACATCTCTCCAATTATTGATGTTTCTTGTTTGTTGAAATATGAAAAAATCCTGGTGACAATTCGGGGCAGTCTGTGTATTTGTTTCAGTGTCCACTGGTTGGTTGATTGTGACTGCTTTGATCTGTATAGTCTCATACAGTATGTTGTCATGGGCTGTTCTACTTCCAAAGTTATGTTTTCCCTTGTTTAATATAATTCATTCTTTGTTTCCTGTCTTATTTTGAAATACTCTCCTCTACTCTTGTCTTACTTATTTTACTTCCTGCCTTTTTTTTGTTTTACACCACAGTGGTTGGTGGTTAGTTTCACCTGTCCCTCATTAGCCTTCCCTCCCTTCTGTATTTAGTCTGTATTCCTCTCTCTGTGCCAGTTTGTCTTTGTACCATGTGTCAGGCATTCCTCTCCTAGTGTTCCCAGGCAGCTAGTTTCCAGCTTTCATCTTGTCCTGCTAGCATCCAGTACATTAGCTTTCAATCTGCACCTCGGCCTGCTAATATCCAGCCTGCTAGCACCCAGCCTTATTCCCGCCATGCTAGCATCCAGTTTGCAAATCTCAAGCCGTCTAGCAGTCTGCTAGCAACTAGCATACCAGCCTTGCATTTCAGCCTGCTCTCCAGTTGATTAGGCTCGGGTTTGTGAGCCCGCCACCTGCCAGTCCTGATCCTGTATTCCTTGAATCCCAGGGGCTTTCCTTGGAACATCTGAGGTGCTACCCTGACATCCGGCTGTCACCCTTTCAGGGACTTGCCTTGCCATCTTCACAGGGTCCCTTGGAGGCCACAGACGAAGACGTTGTCATGACTTGTCGGCCTGTTTGCTGTCCAGCATTTCAGAGCTGCCACCAGCCCTATCAGATTCCCAGTCAGCAGCATGGCTTACACCTGCTCCAGGGGCCTATAAGGCGGCCAGTCAACACGTGCTCCTGGTACCCAGTTAGCAGCCGAGCTGACACCTGTTGCTCCTGAACTACAGCAATCCCCTGCTCCCAAGTCCTCATAGATGCAGCAGACACCACTTCCCAAGCTGCTGCACTCACCAGTTCCTCAGTTGCAGCAGTCCCCTTTAGCTGAGCCGCAACTTGCTCCTGTGGTTGTGCTTCAGCAGCCTCCTGTTTCCCTGGTTCCACCAGCTCACCTACCAGCCCCCCCAGCCACCATCCACCAGTCCTGTCACCAGCCTTCTGAACACCAGTCCCGCACTCCAGCCACTGGACTCCAGTCCTCAGCCTCTCTGCCAGCCTCCTGAGCAGCCACACCTACCAAGGCGTCCTCCAAATCAGGTCTGCCACTCTGGTCGTCTCCACATAGCGTTTGTTTCTGGCAGAAAGGTGCTGGTAGGGTGCTGAGAGGAAGTCTTTGTGCAAGCTAAACGTCAGTTTTGATTGACATTAGCTCAGTAGATATCAATGTTAACAGTTATCAGAGGGTTGACCTCACAGAACAACAAGCTTACAACTCATAGGATGATAAAAGCACAACACTCACCATAAACAGTGTCCAGCCTTCTGTCTGATAAAGCTCAGGATAGACAGACCTCTCCTCCATGCTCTTGGTTACCAGGGTGACAGGTGACAAGTTGTGCCCCATCTAATATATAGTTGGTTGCCTGGAAACGAGCAATAGTGACGACACCAGCATCTTTCTGAAAAGTCCAGATATTTTCAACTTGAAGTGCTTGGAGTGATTGCACAAAAGCGATGGAGTGCTCTGAGAAAAAGACACTGGGTGCAGCAATTTTTCTCTAGGCGGCCGCAAAAGCTTTCTCCTCATTGAAAGGAATTGATGTCTTACTGACTGCTGTTGATGTCTTACTGAATGCTGTAAACTGTAAAAATGTTCTCAGGGTTTACAGACATATTAAAAAATGCAGTTTTATTTGTACAAATCCTGCTTAATATTTAGCATCACAGTTCCTAGGAAGAGGTTCTGTTTTGCAGCTATCTTTCAAGGTTTGGACTGATACAACACCTGAATTTTTACAGCACATACAAAACTAGCCAGTTTTGGTGCAGTTTTAATGTTTTTAGGAGGCAAGACTGGACCAGCAGCAGCGCGCTGAATTACAGATGCTCAAAACACAACATCCACAGAGACCAACAGGCAGGCTCAGAGAGAGAGTGAGAGTAAAAAGAAGAAGAAGAAAAAAACACTGAGATTGAATCAGTTTGACAACAGAACAAACAGAAAAAACACAGTCAAGTACAGATGAACCTGAAGGCCACAAACAATCCAACAACATGTGAGGAATGGCAGGGGAGAATCTGTGAGGAGAGAGCAGAGACACGTGGAGCTGTTGGACCCACAGCAGTGTCAGCATGTGATTTACTCATGCATTCCATGGCTGGACCACAGCTGTTTTCTGGACATGTTGGTGCCTTTGGCCAGACATCTACTGCCAGCCTGATCTTTTCATTCTAATATTTTAATACTCCCGTTAATATTCTAATATTTTTCACCCTCTGTTCTGTTTCATTAACATTCTCTGTAAATTACCACCGAACACTCGTCATATCATTTTCCAGTATTCATACTCAGGATGTGACATGGAACATAACCTGAATGTTATTTTCCAGGTTTCTGATTATGTGTACAAGTGTCTTTGACTATTATTATCAGATGATTGGCCAAACAATCCAGAGCCCAGCCTCTTGGTGCTTCTCAAAGTCAAGGATCCTTCCTTGGTAGGACGGGTTCCTGGAAGTCAGGTCCTACAGAGGCTAGGCAAGACTCCTTCCTAGCATTTCTGAGAAAACACAATGGAACAAGCTAGTGAGTGTGCATCATTGATAAAGTTCACCATTTTTAAAAGAGCCGCTAAGCATTGTGCGCATAGGATTGTGTATCGCAGTATTGTGGTTGTTTGTAGAATTCGGAGGATCCTGGACATTGGAACAGTCCTTCAACGCCATTCGAAGGCGTAGAATCCTTCAAATTCAGCCGTTTGAGGATCTTCCTTGACTTTGAGAAACACCTACTGATTGATCGACAGACTCAACCAAGGCCTGATGGGATTGCCGGTGGACGGCTAACAACCATGCTAACAACAACAGTAACTGCTTTAAGACGAGAAAATGGGTAAATAATCACAGAACACGTTCTTTGTCGGATTCATCATTATGGATTCATCTTTATGTCTTTATCTGTCCCAAAAAGACACTGCAGTTCAAGGCTGGATTACAAAGCTTCTGAAACGGCTACGATAGCATTGCAGCCCTCGCTGGAACTTGGCACATTGGTTAGCTACTGGGCAACAAAAAGCTAAGTATTTCACAGGCAACATTATGAAAATTGTATCATTGACCCCAGGGTTAATTTCTTTCGTCTCCAGTATGTCAGATTTTTCTCATCAGTTCTGTTTAACGATTGGTGGTGAGTGACTGGGATAGCTCCACTTCAGTGGCACAGTACGTGAGCTGATTAGCAAAAAGTGAACAAATGAATGGCACCGTTACCTTGAATAAATTACAAATTTTTTGGGGGTTTGAACATTGTTGCAAATATTTGTTTGTAATGTAAGTACACAACTTAACTAAATATATAACAAAGGTCTAGTTGTTTTTAGATATTTATGGAAATGTTACATAATATATGTTTCATTCTATTTTGACTAGTTCTCCCTCATTGTATAAGTTGCAGTGCACATTTTAGACCTGTATTAAATTTGTTAGAATTAGATATGTTATACAGCTCAGTAGATATGCATTAAGAAAATATATTATGTTGGTTTACCCTCTAGTCCACAGAAAAAGCTCCCTGGGTGTTAGGTGACAGTTGACCTCCAGGAGGCATCATTCACACCTCCTCAACCTACACCTTATGTACCATAGAAATGTGTTGTGGTTGAGGAACTTAGCTTTCCAAAGTCAGCACCTTCTTTTAAATCACTCCTCAAAACCTGCTTATACAGGACGGCTTTTTTTAAATATCAAATTTCTTGTTTATCTAGTTTCTATCCATTTTTTGTCACTTTTTACATGTTTTTATTATACGCTGTTTAATCAGTTCTTATGTTCTGTATTTATGTTTTGTTCTTATTTTGACTGTATGTACTATTTTTGATTTTGTTGTTTTTATATTGACTGTGTGTACTGTTTTATCTGTTCTGTAAAGCATTTTGTGACTGTTTTGAAAAAGTGCTATTTACATACATTTTTATTATTCAATAACTTTATTGAATTGAATTGAATAACTTTACATCATTAGTCATTGAAAATTATATAAATCAGTACTTGAATTAAACTTACATAACCTGTGATAACAGTGGAAATACACAAAATATATACATTTACAGCTTCCAAAGTTAGTAAAAGCAGCGTTGCTGTTATCAGCAGTTATTTGTATGCCTTGTTTCTCATTCACCTGGCAACAAAGAGCTGCATTCCCTGAGAGTGAAAGATATAAATCACACATTAATGTGAAGGTTTTGCCAAAGAACCCAAATCATATTAAGTGACAAAGTCATCCTCAAGGTCACATTCATCTATCAGCGTGCTGCTGCTTCCTTTCATGCCAGCATCACAAATCACTTTCTTGCACATGGAGATTATAGAGATATGGGTTCAATTTCATTTTACATGAAGAGTATACTCTCTTCATGCTACTTTTATCTGTGTAGTTTGTTCTAAGCTTTTCCTTTTCTTTATTTCCCTGTCTTACATTCAGGCCTATATACTGCTGTTAATCCTTTACAATGGTAATGTAACCCACTGAATTACACTGTGAAAAAGCTGACTAATGTTGCTGAATTGTGCTGCAAATCTCTGCTGCAGGGACTGGAGTGTTTATATCCTCTGATACCCAGTAATTACTACGTCAGGGTTCATTTGTCTGGGGGCACTGCTGGAAACAGAGCAGATGAAAGATTGAAGTGGTAAAGAATCAGTGTGTGTGTTTTTCCTATTAGCACTACTGCTGATTCTCATGCATAACAATCTCTACACCAAGTACCAAGCGGCTGCAGCAGATCTAATCAGCACTCTCTGTAGTACACTGAAATCATTTTATGAAAAAAAAGCCTAAATTAAAACAAATCACACAAAGAACTGAAGTTAAATACAGAACACATTTATGTGTATTTTTTTATTGTATGAAGACCATGAGATTAAAGGCTGTCTGTCATGGCTGTAATCAGCTCATGTCAGCAAAGATAACCTCTGCCCATGGTTCTTCTACACCCAAGCTGTAATTGGACAGTTGATCGTTTTTCATTTAAGCACGAATAATGTGTCTTCATTTGAACAAAATAAAAGCTCCCTGCACCTCTTCATCTCAGTGGGTCTAAGCTGCTCTCTGCTGTTAACGACATAAATGCAATGAACCTCTTGACTTTGTTTTCTGTGTTGTGTTTGATTTCAATATGGCATGAAAAATGCACGTCATCAACTTTCAACTTTATTGTCTGGCCAAGGCTGGAAAAAAAAAAAAAAAACTCCACCTGTATCGTTGCCCTGAGTGGAGCATCTCATCGGTATGAAGGGGGTGTTTAGTGTTGATGGACAGAGCTTTCCTCCCTACAGCGGTACAGTAAAGGTCATCCAATGACACAGGGTCAGCAGCAGAGCCGCGGCGCCAGAAGAGCCGTCATGTCATTGTCAACTTATTAAATTATAAAAGACAAATAATCCTCCTTTTTGCATGTCAATTACTCAATTATTTTTATTCAACACAAAAAGAATATATACAGTATACTGATACAACAATGTGTATTTTCCACAACAAAAACAACAAATTATTGAATATAATATATATGATATAACTTTGAATATCATTTCAATGCAAATTTTGTCAGTGTCATTGGTTTCTTTTTGCTTAGTAGGATATTTTGCAGGATTTAATGGAATGGAAAATAATAACAACAAAAAATAAATAAATGAATAAATTTACACATGCTAGGCTGTCAATAAAATCGAAATGTCAAAAGACACACTTTCCATCTTTCCACACTTTCACAATTACCTTTATGACTTTGTACATGCAGTCAATAAATTATTTTGGGCTACAACAGTGACAGTGAATTTTGGCATTGAAACCAATATTTGGCATTGATAACAAAACCTGAACTGGAAAAGGAAACACTGTCATTGAGGCATTTGTATTTGAAAAAGTTGTATTGGCAGTGAAACAAATATTTGGCACTGAATAAAGTTCCACCAAAAAAAAAATCTCTTGATATTTTTGGCTGGACCGCAGAGGGCCAGCCCTAAGGGTCGCCCTGAGTGAGTAAGTAAATGAAGAAGTTGCGGGATTGGTCAGTCGAGTGTAGAAGTGGCTACGTCATCAGGGGGCGTTGCTTTCGCCTCGCGAGGCATCGATGGTGTGTTTGTCTGAGTTCAGTGCAACTCTGAGCAGCCGGTTGTTTCTCTCCACTCTCTCCTCGCTATACGTCTGTACGTTCACAAAGTAAGGTACATCGGATCCGAACAGAATGAGATCTGACTCGTGTTTATTCCTCCAGAAGCTCCGCTCTGCCCCCGCCCCTCTGTCCGAAAGCTCCCCGGAGCTCAG
>JBBPCS010001507.1:0-14965 GCA_037974645.1 Hollardia meadi
TGTGTGTGTGTGTGTGTGTGTGTGTGTGTGTGTGTGTGTGTGTGTGTGTGTGTGTGTGTGTGTGTGTGAGTGTGTTTCGTGCATATGTGTAGCCAGGGATATCACCATATACCACAGGGTCAAAGGAGGGAGCAACACAGCTGAAAAAGTAAGAAAAAAACAAACTTAACTTCCAGTTGGGGATTGTAGTGAATAGAAAGAGAGAACATGTCTTTAAATGGGGGAAATGAATGTTATAATGAGGGAAGGACGTTCTTCCCTCCCTGAAAGTATCTGTTGTGGATGTTGTGAAGGAGGAATGGGAATGAGAAAAGTGAAGAGTTTGGAAGAGAGAGATATGGGTGTGTCCATTTACTCTTCTGGTTCCACTGGTGTCTGTTTTATTCAGGGGTATTTCCTTCCTCGGTGACATCAGCATCACCACAACTCTCTCTTTCTACCTCTTTCTCCGTGTTTCTCTACCCCTCCCTTCTCCTCTCTCCTCCTCTTCCTCACACATACGCTCCCACACCGTGAATGCCGGAATCGGTGGAAGTCCTGATCAGAGTCGTCTGAGACCCTGGTCTGCTTTAGAGTTGAGCACCTGTGCGTAGCTAAACCCAGTCCAGCCTTGCTCGGCAAATACTGAACATCTCATCATGAGAAAGTGAAGCCTTGCTTTTCTGGAAGAGGATTTCTTACAGCCTGTGGACATTTGCCAGTCGTGGTGAAGACAGGGATGCTCCTACTTTATGAAGACAGGGGTATGATGACAGTGAAAGCTATCTGGTGATGCGTTTGAGGAATGTAAAGCTTCAAATTCAGATCTTGATTTTTTAAGTTTTTGGTAAAATGAGGTGAGGACAAGGCTGAAAGCTTTGTAATATTTCTTCTATATTCTCAACATATATTCAACATATATTCTCAACCATGTACAAAGGAAGTAAAAGGTGCAGTCAAGCTCAATGCGTCCCCAAAAGAGAGAGCTTTCTTCAGATATTAACAGGAGATCAACAAGTTAATTGATTCTTTTACCAAGACTGAGAGACCATTGCACCATCCACCCAGCCAGCTTGCTTATATGGAGCTACGAGGGACCCGTGGGCCCATGGTTGGCCAGGACCTGAGAGGTCAGGGGTTGGGGTTCAGCATCCCAACCACCGGGACCCCAGTCAGTTCCATAATAACAACAGTGCGGCAGCAGGACTACTCAGCCAGTGTCTGGCTTCGCAGGAGGGAAAAACTGGAGCATGTAAGTTCTGAATACTGGAGCTGGAGAAACAGATGGAAGGAGGCTGAAATGAAAAGCATGGAGCTTTTATGTGATGTTTGGTATGAGACATTCAGTTAAAAATATATATAGGTTATATTCAACAAATACTTGTTTGTCTGGCAAAATATGAACTTCTTTAATTTAAGGGTAATGCAATAGAAACAAATGAAAAAGCCAACACTATTCACCCTAATATACTGCAGAGCTTAGGTTTTAGCCAAAACATGCTGGTATGTTGACATTTTATCATATACAAAATGTCACATTCATGCATTTTTCTCAACTAGGAAACTTATTTCTGAGTATTCATTCTCGACACTGACCATTAGTTTATTTATTAAGTTACATTGAGGTTTAATTGCTTGGATAAAACAGGAGTATGTTAGTGAAATAATGTTTGGCTTTGGGTGTTTAACTCGGTTGTTAAAAATTAGATAATGGGAAAGGGGTAGGATTTAATAAGTGTATACTTCTTCCTACTCCTTTTAGAGCATGTAAACTGTGTTTTTTGTTTTTGTCTCTTTTGAAAAAAAAAAATTTATTGAACAGAAATTTTTCTGTTCTTTCTGTTTTCATTTTGACATTCTTAACTTATTTGTTGAGAACTTTTATTTTACTGTTGGGTTGTTTTTTTTGTTCGAAATAAAAAAAAATCTATCTATCTATCTATCTATCTATCTATCTATCTATCTATCTATCTATCTATCTATCTATCTATCTATCTATCTATCAGAGAAATATAGAGAAATTTGGTTCTGTTGACTGTAATGTTTGAATACTGGACCTTAGTCATGGATTGGTCGCGTCGTCTACATGCAGTATGGAAGTGTTGGAAGTCAAGGTTTGATTTGAAGGCACTACTGGACAAAAAATAAAATGTGACTTTGGACTATTTTGTGGCCAGAACAGTAATAATATTCAGAATTGTGTGAATAGCTGAAAGAATTAGCACATTAATTGATTGACAGAACTTTAATCGGCAACTATTTTGCAAATCAAGTTAAAAATGTCAAATATTTGCCAGTTTCAGCATCTCCAATGTTTAAATAATTGTAAAATGAATATCTTTGAGCTGTTGGTTGAACAAAACAAGACATTTGAACTCATTCAGTTATTTGAGAAAATAATCAAATTAATTGATAATCAAAGTAATTGTTAGCTGCAAACCTAATTGTATGTTTATCAAAAAAGTTGGCATACCATGGACTATATTTGTTGTGTCCCAGTCAAACTATGTTGAACTTCAATTGTAACCCTTGTTTGAATAATACATAGTGTGTCCGTTTGTGGGAGATGCTGACGGGGCAAGTTTTAAACTCTGCACTTTGTGCCTTTCTTTTGTGTCTTTGTGATATTCAACTGTCATTCTTACCTTTATGAGACTCGCTGCTTACAGGTAAACAGTATCAGCATTCTACTGAGACTTTCTAGGTGTAGAGATTTAGCGTTGGGGAAAGGAACAGAAAAGGTGTGTGTTGAATATTTCATGTTGGAGGGGAACAGTGCCACATCCCGAGAGCTGCTGAGCCTGTCTGCATAACCAACTAGGATGATGAATCAGCCCCCCCCACACACACACACACACAAAGTGCACAGAACCACATTAAATGCACACATAAATGCATAGACATACTGTAAGTGTTTTTTTGCAAACCCCAGACCACACACAGACAATCTATTTTTCAGACAAGCCTGCAGCTTAACAGATGAGGATTTTTTACAACTCAACACAGCAAACCAGCCTCCACACACAATGTCTGTGCAATATTTTGTGTGCAGGACACATGCAAACCTGTGGTTGCTCTGTAGTGAACAACACTTAAAAATGTTGCCATTAATTCTGTTTCTTGGTTCGTTATAAGTAGCATTCTAGTCACATCTAATGCCCACGATGTGTTGGGAGGCTGCAAGAATATTTCTCCAAGCAAGAGGAGAATGAGATATGACGTTGGCTTCAGAGTGCTTCAGGCACATTGAGAACAAGTGTCAAATCAGTGTGATTCAAGTCATAAGTTCAGCATTGACTTGTCACACTCTGAGTCAGCCATGAGTCTTAAGAGCCACCAAACAGATGAGCACTTCTAACCTGTTTCATTTTAATGTTTCAACTCTTACGGCCTACATTCATTGCCTCTTAAACCTTTAATGAACTATACTGTGTCAAATGTAGTGATGTGTGCACATTTTGTTGTTAAAGATAATCATGTGAATGGTTGCATTCTGGATTTGCGATGGATTAAATAACTGTAGAATTTAGATACGAAGTAAAAAGCACTTAGAAAATGCATTTGTGAGGATTCTCAAAGTGTCAAATTATGTGTGATAATTCAATACAGAACACTCATTCAGCTGATCATGAAAATCTGTGAGGGTTTTGGTGTAAGTGACAACAACTCTGGGGCTCATAAACTCATCAAAGCCAATTAATACCACAGAAGAAAATTAATAATTAATTATTGAATTATTTAGGCATCAATTAATAAAACATGATGCTCAGATCACCAAAGAACAATGCAAGGAGTGGTTACAACCAACGTCAGAAGCGGAACTAATGACAGACAGACTGACAAAGAGATAAACCAATCAAGTTCGTGCATAAGCCGCACTTAGTGGCCCTTGATAGTATGTGATTTTGAACCGTCCCCAGACACAAGTTGACAATTTTGAGAGAAATGTTGCCAATCAAAAATGTGGTCTCATACAGGCTGAAGTTGAGGACCAAAATACCACAATGTGACCCATCAGATTATGGTGTGATATAGCCCAGAACACAGACTTACTCACCAGCCCAACCTCCTCCTCCTCCTCCTCCTCCTCCTCCTCTTATTGCTTTGTTGCATTCTCAAAACAAGAGAGCGGTGCTGATGGGCGACACGAGTCTCTGCTTGCCTCTGTGTCTTTTTCTGTCGTAGAGCTACCAGGCCTTCATCACACCATCTGAAATGCGTAAAAGTTGACTTGACCCATCTCACTCAGTGTGACACGGGTGAACTTGTGCTGTTCTTGCACAGTCCTTCAAACAGTCAGTGGGGCACCAGCATTCTGGTGGGTCATGCTGGTTGAGTTATTAGCCAGTAGCTGCTTTTCTTTTACTCACGTCTCTTTCCTGTTACATGAACCTATGCCGACTGATTCATTTCAGCTCATGTGCAGAGTGGTTACTGAGGTTTCCTTGCTAAAACTATGTAAGTGCATCTAAGTGAATTTAATGCCATTAAGAGTCTGTGGTTAATGGCAGTATGGATACTCCATCGTTCGTTGTTCTGTACTTTGTAGTCACTGATGATATATACAACTTTACATACTTGGTTTTTAAATGCACATTGCACCGAGGTTAGGAAATGACCATTTCAAGTTTCTATTGAGGCATTTACTGAATGCAAAGTGTGATCACTGTGCTCCTCAGACGGACTTAAAGTAGACATGGCAGCAGTTTACAGCCAGGCTGGGAGGCTGAGTCTGGATCAAAGACGGTGAAGTTTCCCAGATGACTTTCAGGGCTGGCCGCTTGGACTGGAGCTGTATTCTCATTCTGATTGCATTTTCAATTTCATGGTGACTGTGCTCTTGTATAGACGCAGGTCTGTGGTTATATTGGTCAAACTAAATCGAGAGTCCTGAGTCTTTCTCTCCTGGATACAAACTGGTCTAAGAGGTTTATTTAATTCTCATCTCATGCCATAAAAAAGACTGAGGATCATGATGATGACAATTATTACTTACACAAGAAGACAGTCAAGGACATTTGTAAGTTCTATGTAACTCAAACTTAATAAGTAATGGTCTTTTTTATTGCTACAGAGTAGCTGTTGTATAAATTATTGATTATATGCTGTGAAAAGTTCTACACAAACCCTTTTGATTAGCTTTATCCTCTGAAAATTATAATCTTTTTCCCAGTAGCTTGTTTGAGAACAAGGGAATTTTTACAATGATCATGATGATTATGTAAACCATTTAAGTACAAAAAGTCCAATTAAAATCAAATAGCATTTTCCATCAATTTGCAACATTATCCTCAATGGCCTAAAGTACCCAGAGATACTAAACAGGATATAGATACCACTAATCCAATACATCTGAAACTAATGAGCCCCTCTGGAGGAGCCAGGGTAAGAAATAGTAATGTGATGGTGCAAGGCTAGCAAGATTCAGGTTAGCAAGATTTATGAAATGAGAAGATGAGCTACAGTTTTCAAACAAGTGATGCTCATTTGTCATTAAGTCTATAATATGGTGAAGGTCATATTGCTCTTCACTGTTAGTGTAGCAGGAAAACCTTGTATCTTTTCTTGTGTAAAAACTTTCATTTTGTATTTGTACAACAGAAACTCAAGAGACTAAAAAGACTAGGTAACAGACTAGGTATTGACAGACTTGTTGACAGTAAAAGATTCACAAACACAAATGATCATTCAAAATTAGTTTCATTTGCCCTTAGGGAAATTTGTCATATGTCAATTTGACATAAAGGCTGCCACCTAAAATTACATGCATACAATATAATGCCAAGACAAGTGCAGACCCTCTTTTTCACCCTCTCCTCCTCCTATGTTCTGAGTTGAGCAGATATTCACTGACAGTGGGATTAAACGATTTTTTATACCTATTCAGGTATCTGTTCCTGTATTTTATCTGAATCATGTAACATGTAATGGGAACAGTTCATATTCTGAATACAGGACATGGGAGGGGTCAGCCATAATTTTCCTGTTAAGTTATAATCTTTTCAAAGAGCATTTGAAAGGAGAGATGCTCCCTTAACCCCGTTACTTTCTTTGCTGTGTGGACCAGTCTGTTTGTGATTTTAACTTAACTGATATGTTACCAAACCAAGCTGAAGTTTTAATAAAACTTCATAATAATAATATAATATAATAACAGCATAATTAAATAACATCATTACTCTCCGTCCCACCCTAAGGAGTCACTGCTGGATCCTAGTGCATACAGAATTTGTAAGAATGAACCTAGTTTCAACAAGCTTTATGGAACACCAGTGGAGAATGATGCCCCAGATGTCTAAGATCAAACATCATCTTTTCTGTTTTCTTAGTGTTTACAATGAGTTTATGGTCATCACACGATTGTACATTTTGTTTTTTAACCTCCAAATTATAGCCAGATATGTCGGTGTCTGTATCCATAAGTTCCAAGGTGGCAGTGTGATCAGAAAACTTCAATAAAAGTGCTGGGATGACTGTATGCTGTATAAAATGTCCTGCTGGTTCCTGTTGATATATGAGTTAACAGATATCTGTCTGAGCTTACTGAGAAGAATGTGTGGCTGCAATGTATTAAAAGCAGAGCTGAAGTCTACAAACAGCAGGTGTGGTGGTGTCAGGCGTTGCAAAAATAAAGTGCATTATGGTTAGTATTGCATCATCAGTGCTATGATGGCGATGATGATGATGCTGATGATGATGATGATGAGTTTTTAGGGAGAGTATGGGCATTTTCTCCAAGCAGAACAAAGCTCTGCCGTTCATCCCCATTATCTGGTGAAGACCTTTGGCTTTGTCTCCACTTTTAAGCAGCACAGACTTTTTCAATTAAAGTTGGACATGTTTTCAGACTTCTGTGTGCCTTTCATTTTTAATTGGCGAATTTCATCTGACAGTTATTCAGCAGGAGGTGATACTCACCTCTAGCTTCATCCTGTCACTATCAGCACTTCAAGCAGCTTCTGCAGTATGCTGTTACTGTTCTTTCAATAAGATGTTCCAGTGCCATCATTTGCTCTTGGACTTAACACATACATCTCCTGTCAAGCAGACATGTTATCTGTTGCAGTGAATTTTTTTTCTCTGAAGAGTGCGATTGGTTAATTAAGGGTGTTTTTTCATGCCCGTGAAACTGTATACCATTTCTGGTAAAATGAGAGAGGAAATGGCTTAGTGTCTGCAGGGGCTGATTAAAGTAAAGTGAGGTTTCACATGTTAGGATTTTTTTTCTTATCCAACTTACACAGGTCCTTTTGCAGGAAGTGAGGCAATGAGAGAGAGATGCCTTTGTTTCTGTGAGAGGGACATGTTTTTGGTGCGAATGCAATCAGATTTTATAAAAAATTGATTTATGTAAATGTCGGTGCCTTTGGCCGGAAGCTTACCATCACCAATAAGTCAACATACTCTTCATTGTGTTTAATACAGAATGCCAAATAAATTGATGCGTCGGGTGTTTGGCTCCCTGGTTGACAGCTTGGCTCACATTCAGCTTTGCTTCACTTCAACAGCAACTTACCATTGCATCCAGGTTTCTGACTTTAATTAAAGTTTTCCTCCCTCTCGTCTGTCTGCTGCTAAAAATGTGTGACGGCACATCAAATTCATAATTCACTCGCTGTCAATTTGCACAGTTTTGTCAGTTGATTCAAATCACCAAATCGATAACACGGATCAGTAATTCATACTGCTAGTCAGTCATCTTGTGGTCATCTAATTGCCACCTCCACTGCTGCGAGTAGCCATCTGTGAATCACTGTGTTTTGGACTTTCTTGCTGTACTCAGTTTATGCATAAATCCATCTGCAGTGAAGAGGTGTTCGTGCAAAGAGACTTGGTCAGAGAATATGACATATTTACATAGGGTTTTCAGATATTTTACAAAAGTAAAAGTAGCATATAACAATCAAAACTCGATTAAAAGCATAAGTTTAAGCTTCTTTAAGAAGTACAGATGTTTCTGAGCTTTGTGATGTCCATGACAGGTTGTCTGTGATGTTGATTCCCAGGAACCCTAAAACGGTTCACATGCTCCACTTCAGCTCCATCGATGTCAACAGGGGTCAACAGGGCCTCCATTTTTCTAAAATCAACAATTAGTGTCCCTGTGTTGCTGACGTTAAGCAGTAGGTTGTTCTCTGTGCATCGCTCTGCAAGATTGTTGATTTCCTCATGATATGAATCCCCATCATTATTTGGAATCTGGCCACAACAGAGTTCAAAACAGAGTTCTGTCCATATCGGGGGTCAATTGCAGTCATGGGTGTTAAGTGTGACCAGAAGGGGGCCGAGCCAAGACTGCCGATACAAACTTTCTGGGGTCTGTTTGTGAAGAAGTCTGGTACTCGGTTTGCCAATCATTTTTTTATAACATATGAGCAGAAATCAACAAACAGCATTCTGATAGATGTCGTTTCTTTGAAGGTGTGTTAAGACCAGTGGAGATGGCACTGAGTGCAAACTGGCGAGGGTCCATGCTGATTGGGATGTTGTTTTTTATATGCTGGAGAACCAGTTTGTCCAGCACAGTTTGAACACACTCTGGAAGTGTTCATTAATGTATTTAGTATATAGTATTTGATAACAATAGTCATTCATTAATATTCATTCTGTTTAAACTCCAGCCTCACTTATATCTGCTTATAGCAACATTATAATGTGATAAAAAAAAGAAGCATTTATTCATTGTTACATACTGCTTAAAAATGCTACATATGGGAGAGGGTTAAAGTGTTACTACTATATTATGTAATTGAGTTGTTTTTAATCTAATAATTAATCTATAGCGATTACCAAATAATTTTGATCGATCATAATCTGTAAAGTGCTTAACAATGACAGCTTTCAGATAAACAGCCATAAAATCATTTCATCCTAAGAGGTTCATTTAAATCCAGATTACACCATGTTGTTGTTAATCATGTTATCTACACAGCCATCCATTATATATTGTAAATAATCATCCATAGTGCATTCATTGGCTCTAGATCATTTATACCTTAAGAACAGTTGAGGGAGCTATTGCCTAATGTGAAACATGTTTTTGTGTGTGCACACGTCTGACTGTCTGCGCACAGGTGTGTGTCGTGCAGACAGCACGAGGGTTTCAATATCCTGGCTGTCAGTTTCCCATATATGAGCTTTAAATCTCCATCCTCTCATTTTGGCTGTTTTTTTTTATTGTTGTTTTTTTTCATCTTTTCCTTTGATGGCTGTCTTTGCTGTGTGGCATCTCAGACTCCAAACATGTGACCTCTCCCTATTTCCTTCTGGCTCTCTCTCTCTCTCTCTTCACACATACACACACAAACACACTCAACCACATGCCGAGACAGATTATTGTTGGAAAAAGTGTTGCGTTAGTGTGTTCATGGGGGTGCTCACTGACTTGTGAATCCACGTCATCAAAATGTCAGAGGGATTCAAACCTGCATAAATATCTGTGGGTTTGATCTATATATATCTTACAAAGGAGCTCTCACATGCAGCATTGAGCTCAGATCAGAGCTTTCTTTCAAGCATGGTATTTAATAATCCAATTTTCTATTCCCTTCAGCCCTCGCTAGAATCTTGATTTGTGGAAATGTTTTGTATTGAATTTCACAGGCGGACAATTCACTGCTGATTGTTATAATTTGGGACGCTTAGTACACTGTGACTGCTCAGACATTTTCAATAAAGCTGATGAAGCAGAGCTACAAAGTGTGCTATTAGAGTGAAATATATTCTAATGTGCTGGGAGGGATCTTATCATGCTTTATCACTTCATGCTCGTTAACATCTCTGTGTTTGTGTCTGGTTTCACAGTTTGTGCTTACTGTGTGATGATTCGTGAAAAGAGACTCATTGGTTCTGAGCGGTCAGGTCAGGGAGTCCGTCTGATGTAAGAATGCTTCCTGTCCACAGGGAGTCTGATTTATTTGTCACAATTTATCTTATGTTTTTATTCAGGAGGAAACTATAATGAATATGGAGCTCAGGGATGCTTTGACTAGTTTCTCCTATCATCCTGACAACTCCTCTTTTGACTGCAGGTGCCACTGGGCAAATTCATCTTGATTAACCATTGAGAAGTTGTCCAATTTATACAGATATATAGGCTAGAATTAGGTTTTGGGGAAATATGCTTATGGGGGAGAGTTAAATGAGAAGATCGGCATCACTCTTGTGTCTGAGCTTAGGCCAGAAACAATTTCTGAGTGTGATATTGTACATATTTATAACTATGAAAATATATGATATGAACAATGTGTTAAAAGATTATTATATCATGGTTTATTGTGTTACACAAAGTGAAAAAACATCTTGTTTTTGATCTAGCATTGATCATCATGTCATTCATTAGGTTGGTTTTAGTGAGTTTGTGACAGAACTAACAAAGAACATCTGCAAGGTTTTTTTTTAATTTATTTATAAGAGGTGTTAGTGTGTTTTTTCCACTGCTCTAGATTGTGCACAGTACAGACAAGAGGCAGGAGCTGTCAGGAAGACATTTATCAGCTGATGTGTAGTCAGAGCTGGAAATGATTCTACTCACTTTCATTTTATGTTTGTTAATAGAAAATTCCAACACAAACTGCTGGACCACAAAAAAACATTAATGCATGCCAATTGAACTTTAGCAGCAACCTCTTTCTGTGCCATCTCCTTCTTACTGTAACAAACCAGCTGTTGTTGTATACTTTGGGTGATGTAGCCTATGACATACATCTAGTATATGTGTCCTTGGTGACAAGAGGCAAACATTCCACTGAAAAAAAGTGTTTTCCCCTTCAAACAAATGGTTTTTGCAGCATGCTGACCAATGAAACACTGGACTGTAAGGAAACATTTCAATCTGCACTACGATGAGATGCCATATACCCAACCTTAGAGCAGTCTTCACATTTCCTGTTCTAGTTTTTTGTAGTCTGCAAGGTGATCATCCTGCAAAGTCAAAATGTTGTCATAGCCTATAAATTGTGAAATAATATTTGAAGTGGGGGAAATTATGTTGCTTCCCCACAGAAATATGTTAGAATACCTAATATCCAATTTTGTAACATTAGTTTCTTTGTTAATTTGACAACTGGGCAAAGAAAATTCACTGTTAAGTGTAAGTAAGCTAGTGAACTATGCAATGTAAACTGAATTTATGGTAATCAGGCAACAGAAGCATAGAAATTACAGCACACACCAGGAAGCTGTTATGACTTTCTTGTAAGATAACAGCAACATTTTGCTCATTTGTCTTGTTTTATTTCAAAGGTATTCTCCATAAACGCTTTGGATACACTTTGGATGAAAAGGCTGTATAAATGCAATACATTTTCCATTTATTTATTCAGAGGGCTGTATGCCTGTATTGGCTTACTCCAGTCAATAAACAGCTGAAGTTCTTTCATTCTTGATTGGTTATATGCAACAAAAAGTGTTCAGATTTCTCAGGCAACTTTGCAACTTGTCTCATGACTCAAATTAGAGTCTGTATCTTGTCTTTACACCCCTGAGATCTTGCACTAAAATGATTTAAAGCATCTGGTGCATTTAAATGACCATATGGTGCAGATAGATGTTCTGCTTGTAGTTAGAGGCCGGGTTACATCAAGCAGCCTGATATTTGTTAGTGCAACTCTTTTCCTGGCTCTCACTTTCTGACAGTAAATCCCACAGGATCTGTGTAACTGCACACATACAGACTGACAGACTTTTTCATATCATTTGTGAAAATCAGATGGACTTAAACGTGATGATATAAATATTTAATGAATCAATCACTCCCTGGACTTTTCCCTCGTTCTTTGAAATATAACTTTTTATTATGCGTAACCTGGAGAATAATATTGTAATCCAGTGAGTTAACATCATGCTCAAGATGGAAAATCTACCCAAAACACTGGCACACCTCAATATTCAGACAAGCTTTTTAGCTACTATCGCGTTATGCCCCTGGCCTTACTTTACGGTTTTACTTTAGGGTTAAATAAACCCTGAAAATGACCCTAAACCTATGTATGGTAGAGTTGCCCCCTACTTGTTTTTACCCATAGTCTGTAAAGAGTCTTTACATGCCGTGTACACATGAAACAGATATAATGATACATTCAAGCCTCTAATATTCAAAAAGAGTCACAAACATATATACATAGATATATATATATAAAAAGTATAGTATAGAATAGTGGGCGTACAAAGAAGCTGACTCTATTGGTTTTAAGTTTAACAACCAAAGAAATTAAACCTCATTCCACTAAATTTATTTATCTAACATGTATTAGTAGTTTTGGGGCTTCATAGCTTCAGTTAGAAAAAATGCAGAGATGTGCATTTGGTGATTATTGCACAAAAAACATCCAAATAGAGTAAAGTCAATAGTTAAAGGGTAGAAAATTTAAAAAAAAGGTATACATCAGCATGCTGCTTCTAACTACTAGCCGAAACTGACCAGAGGGAGGCAGCAGCCTGACACGTCATGACACCCAGTATCTGACAGCACCACCACCTCCTGTCTGAGGACAAAGGAAAGATGGAGCGGATACCACACACACACAACTAAGCTGTCAAAATATGAGGCAGTACGAATCAAAGTCTCCTTTGTTGTTTGATGTGAGCAGTGCTTAGTCAGCTGTAAACTCACGTCTGTAATAACATGACAGAAACAACTTTTACAGAGAGATGGGTGATGAATCCATCAGTAATGCCGGTGACAAATATAAACACCAGTTTTGTTTTTTGTTTTTTCTTGGTGTATAGGGAGAGAAACAAATACAAATCATATCAAATATATTATCTGCCTATTATCTGTAAATCTGTTCTGTCTGTCTGTGAATCTGTAAAATATGCTCGATACTAAAAGCTCCTTCTAAGACATTTGCATGAAGGTGCTCTTGTGTCATACACATGTTTAATTTGTTGCATCTTTATTGATTGCCAATTCTTTGCTACTGTAATGACCCAGTAACCCCTCAAGGATGAGGACAACTCATCTGACGTGGAGTACACACACACATTTTAGAGTTTATAGACAGCCACAGCAGGGAGAAATGCTGTTGATCAGAAGTATCGTCTATCGAGAATCAGAAGTAATCGTCTATTGACGTGGCCTACAGCTGTTATAGATCCCTAAGGGGTTTTAAATGAGACACGTAGATATATTTTCTACATTACACAAGCTTAAATAATGTAAATGCTTTTGATTTAAGCCTCTTAAAATTATGCTTATGAATCCCGTGTTTGGCATTATTGTGCGACTTTAAGAGTCAGGATGATTTACATGGAATTAGGAGAAGAGTGGGGATAATTTAAGCGGGTGATTTCAATTACTATGTTCCTGTCAAATAAATAAAAAAAGAAATACAGATCGGACAACAATCTAAACATTAGCTAAAGGTCATGCTTGTGGTTGTGTAAAAGTTGAGTTCAGTGTATGTTACAGTAATGATATTTGTTTATGGGGATTTATTGCCAATGCAGTAAAGTCGTACTAAGCTGCAGGTGCTGCATAAGAGACATTGTATCTAAAAACTCCTTTATCAATTAATAAAACTATGCTCTATTTGTTCTATCTATTGCTGGCTTCATATAGATTTGCAATGTTGTCTACCAGTCTACTGAGTTTTGATCCATATTGGCATTTACACTGGTGAGTTAAACAGTTCTTAATGATTGACAAATTGACAAATGGTGATTGACTGATTTTAGGCCTAAAAGGTTATACTACTACCAAAACACAGACTATTTCAGAGTTTAGAGTTGTATTTCCATAACACAATAAGACTGGTTGACATCTGACTGACAGAAAAATGAGTAGAATAAGCAATAAGAAGTGAAGGATAATAATACCCTCTGTTGGCCATTCTGTGTCATTACAACACTGCAGGGCAGCCAAAAGGATCTGCAGTTTGTTGCCAATATTGCCATTGCATAGCTGCTAAAATGTGTGAAGTTAACTTCTAAGAATTACTTCTTGATATCTGTTGATGTCACTGAAATCACTCTCACTGAGATTCGGTTTCTCAGTTCCAGTTTAGGATTTCTGTAACCCATACAGCTTTTTGGCTGTTTGGCAAATACGAACAGGAAATAGGATGCATACATACACACTTACTGTAAGTGAAAACAGAATAAAGCAATATAGTGACTAAGGATGTAGATGTAGAGTGATGTAATACGGTGTAATAGTTTAGAACTATAATAGTTATGCTTTTTACCTAGACTCTGCCTTTGCAGATGTTTTCCTATATATTTATTGTAGTTCTCATTCAATAACTAAATAGTAATAGTAGCAGGACAGGCATATATGGATGAACAGTGGGGGAAAAAAGAGGAAAGCCAGACCATCTATTTAATCTCTCCTCCCTCCCTCTTTCTGCATCTATATGGGAGAACAGAGAAATGTGAGCTTTCTATTAGAGGGAGAGGGTGGGGCGATAGAGAGAGAGGGAGAGTTAGGAGGTGGAAGAACACACAATACGGTGAGACGAGAGGAGAGGAGGAAAGTGAGACCGAGAGGAAAAGGGAGGACAGGAAACACAGAAGAAGTGTGATTAGAGGCTAGACAGATAGAGGCAGATATGCATCATGTTGGGATTTAGATGTGTCTTTTTGTGATAGAGTTTTCATTCATATAACAGGCGGCAGGAGAGGCTGGGAGGAGCAGCACTTTCTCTCTCTGACACACACACACACACACGCTCATCTGAGACACACGTGCATTCACAAACACCAACACTTACATTTCTGCTGCGGACAGTGATTGGCTCCCCTCCACTGTGACTTTCAGGGAAAAAGGGGAAGTGACAGATTTTATAGCTTACACACTTAGAAACACACACATGCACACACTCTTTGTGTTTCTGTCATCACACACACCTAGAAGAAAAGCATGTGTTTCAGAGTGGACTAGGCGACAGAGGGATGCGTCATGAAGGTGAGCTTATCTATCTATCTATCTATCTATCTATCTATCTATCTATCTATCTATCTATCTATCTATCTATCTATCTATCTA
>JBBPCS010001508.1:0-14963 GCA_037974645.1 Hollardia meadi
CACACACACACACACACACACACACACACACACACACACACACACACACACACACACACACACACACACACATCAAAAAGTATTTATTTCACTGTCCTATTCCTCCCTCTCTTCTTTCTCTCCATCTGGGGCTTCTCTGTATTTTTAACCAGCAGAGATAAAAGCTCTCTCCCACCTGTTTTCTGGTTGAACGGGAACTGCTTGGGACAAAGCACTGAGGGTATCTGCACGTTTCACAAACTTAAAGACGTTTATAATGCCACCTGGAATTAAATTTAATACCAATTTAATAAGCACAATAAAGAGCCCAAAATCTGTCACAAGCAGCCTCTTTTTGATCGCACACAGCTGATGAAAATACTAAAACTAAGTGTAAGCATAAGGAAAATGACACTTGGAGATTAAGTGTAGGGACATGATGTTCAATTGTGTATTATAAAGCATCTGCACTTAAAATAAAGCCTGTTCCATTCTTCTGTCCCATTTCTTAACACAAGTCCAAAAATGACATGCAGCACTATTTAATCTTATTTGCCATATTTTTTCCAAACTCTGTGGACTAAATATTACTAAATGTAAAGTAAAAATTATCATTGCATGAAAAATAGTGTAAAGTTCAGTACATCAGTTCTGAAATCTTTGATAAATACACCTAGTCCTGCTCTCTCACTGAAAACCCAGAGTATGCAAATTATGTTCATTTCTAAAGTTGAACTCCTGGAACAAAATGTCTCACTGATTCTCAGTGGATCATGATTGGCTTGCTAACCAATTACGATGCTACAAAATCATGCTTGCATGTGCACGTCTTAAACTGAGATTTAAGGTTACAACAGATGAATGTGAAAACAAACAACAGCAATTGTATGAAATGCTGCACATACAGTTCATCGTTCTGCAAAGTGGCCATCAAACAAGTGTAGAAACAGTAAGAAAAACACATTTTTGAGTGGAGGGTAACTTCACTCCGTCACTTATCTTCCTTTACACATTTAAAACCATATCATGAACCATATTATTCGTTCTTAATTACGGTGGCTAATTAAATCAGATCATTATTACATAGAGCTCACTAACTGTTGCATTTTCTTGGAAGGTATCACTGAACCAGTTGTCTCTAGCCTGGTTCCAGACCTTTGAATTGCCACCTACATCTCAGATTTATCTCTGGTGATGACACTGTTCCCAAGTGGTATTAACATGCCCACACATGATTGGCAGTAAAACCGCTTTGTGCTTGCTGTCCCATTATTTTCCCATGGGGAGAGTGGTGTTCCTCACTGCTTGGAATTGACACCGAGCGCATGCACTCACTGTTCAAATTATTTCAACTTTGACCATGGTTGCCACTGGCCTTTTTTTAAAGTGGAACCATGAGATTTCTTAATCAGAATCGACACAGGCAAGCAGGGGAGTTCGAGAGTGATGGAAGAAAAACTCAGACTGAGTTCCTCTATTTTCTACAATCATACCACGATCTCACCAGAAATCGTAATCCACGGTGAATGTCAGCAGGCAGACGGGGATGCTAAGTCTGTCAAAATGCAGACATCCTGTTTAGTTCAGTTAGCTTAACTGGTACGTATGTACCAGACAGACTTAGTGACAGGGGCTCATATGGTATCACAGGCACCGCCGTTTTAATGCACAGCCTTACCGGGGCTCAAGCCTTGAGGCTCGACGATGTGAAAGGGTCCATGAGGCTCGGGGGAAACCAGAAATTCACAGGAAGAAAAGAATAATGCTTTTGTTTGGTACTCAGTTGTCAGGGAGGGGTGGGGGTGGGTTGATAAATCTTGAAAAGCCACTGTGATTGGTAAATGTATGAAGTGTCTGTTACTCATAGGTGTTGTGGCTTGAGTGGACATAAACGAAGCAGGTTTTTGTGCCTAAACTTAACCAAAATAACATACACCTTGTGCATCAGGGTAAGATGTGCAGGGCGCAAGCCTTTGCGTGTTGGCTAGGGATTGTAATAATAAAACTCTCTGATCTTCATACTGTAGACCAGTAATCTAGATAAGCAGAACACCGATCCAACAGAAACATTATATGAAGTTGTATTAAATCATTCTGCGAATTAACGGTGTAATTCTGCTTCGTCATTTGTGTTCTGGCTGGATGATGAAGCTTTTTAGCCTTGATGGAATGATGCTCACTTGGAGCACCGTTCTTCATCTCAGCACTGATGTGCACAATTGCCAAGAAGGTGTATCTCATGTCAATAAAGTCTCTTTGAATTGAATTGATAGGAGGGAGAAAGTGTGTGTGTGTGTGTGTGTGGGGGGGGGGGGGTTGGGGGGCAGAAATAGGGGTACAATGAGGGACGAAGTGATGAAGAAAGAGACAGAGGCTACAGGCAGGTATAATAATCAGTCATCTCTCTCAGGTCATAATCTGTCCATTAGTCTCAGACAGGGAAGCATAACCACTCAATCTAGGCCTTAATGGGACGGAGCTTACATGCTTTGACGGAGCCAGTGAACCTGAGCCGCTGAGCAATTGCCTTAGTGGTGCAATGAATGAGACTTGAAGCTGGATGTGATGGAGAGAGTCTGTCTGTCCCCATCTCTTTCAGTCTCTGATCTTAAGTGTGTAAATGATAATAAATGTTGGTATATATGTAGATTTATTTGATCTGAAGCATGGATAATTAATTCTGTAAAGTCTGCATTTTCTTATTGTAAATCCACAGCTTATGTGGTACAGAGCAACTCAAATACTGCATTGACCATCTCGTCATACACCTCACTCTTGTTGACAACTCCTCTACTTGTGGATTTTTCTTGGTGCATAACACAAGTAACACAACAGTTCACATGCAAACACTGCATAAAAGCTAAATGTGTGAAAGCCTCTGTGGTGCATTCTCTTTCAAAGGTCATCTTAATATTCAAGGACAGAGTCTTTGCACGCTCAGAGTCTGTGACTGAATAAGCTGATTTTGGTTCAGAAGGCCTGAGAGGTTGTGCAGCATGTTAACTACTGAATAGATGATAATGTAAATTTACATGGTGTTTAGTTCAGACCTTGACTAAAGTGCTGCTTTCTTCTTACTATGCAAGTTGCACACTTTGGGTGATAAATATGTAAATCACTTCTTGTAACTTTGAGCGCCACTTCGTCAAATGTACGATTTAGCTGTATTAGCAATCAATGTCTAATTTCAGTTAAAACTATTTTATATGTCATTTCCTTGACCTTTCCTCTGGCCAAGGTGGTGCCCGTACAAATATACAGTACCCCAAATTTCACTGTAGGACTATTGTATCAAATTTATATGTTGGCCAAAATCTTGAGGGCAGATGATATAGATAATGTTATTTCAGAAGAAATTTGTGCAGGTAATTCTGTGACTACGATGAGTTGTAGCACAGAAATTGTGTTCTCATTATTATGGGCTATATTTTCATTATTTAATGAAGTAAATACATTGCTTTCAGTTATTTAGGTACATTTACATGGTAAATGCAATTACTAAGAACATCAGCATCTGACTGCACACAGAATAATCCTACTGGCCACAACAGAATCTTTCTAGATTATCTAGAGCGAATAGTGTTTTCATGCAGCACTACTTTGGTCCTCTTATCACCTTTTGGCAAAACTACAACATTCACAAGATCTTTTTCATCTTATTGGTCGTATCTTCACATTCATGCCAAAATAAAAAAGTAGAAGGTTCCACGATGCATACGTGCTGCTCACGCAGCCAGTATGTCCTTGTTGTTAGACAGCAAAGAAACATTTGCACCAGCATGAATAAGAAGGCCAAATCAAATGATAACCTGACAACACTCTCTTGTGATAATGAATCCTCCGAAGTCTGGAAAATATATCATCACTAAGGATAATCCAAGGTTATAGCTCCTACCACAAATCAAAGAATCTCATCACAAATATTAAACTGCCCATGGTTAAAGCTTTTATCCATCATTTTCTGGCTTTTGATTTAATGAGCGTTTGCGCACAATTGGTTCAAAATCTGAGTAGGAAACATCTGAAAATAAATGAATCTTTTCCCCTAAACAAACAATCGAGGCAGAGTCATCGGCCAACAGGAGCACCAGGACTACCTGTTCCAAGGTCTTCTTGTTGGTGAGGCTGAAGATACTGCCACCGGTTGAGAAGTGGATGTGGATGCCCTTTGCTCTGTTGACCTTGGCTATGTTATCCTTCACAGAGAATCATACTGAAAATGATGGAGAGTAATGTTGGAGCGCGTACACATTCCTGCTTGATGAAGCTGGAGATGAGCAAGCTGTCTGACAGGGAGCAGGTTTCCTTGACCTGCACTAACTGACCCTTGTGGAGCTGGGGGATGTGAGGAACAAGGTGTGCTAGGGTTTTCCACAGACTCTTACAGTTCACTGTGTCATAGGACTCGCTCAGGTCTACGAAATTGGTGTAAAGACCTATGTGCTGCTCTCACTTTGTACAGGGTGATGATGATCACTTCTCTGAGATCCTGTGGGATCTTTCCCCTTCACACAGCAAGAAGTGAACAGGCTCTCTACTCTGTCTTGCACCAAGTTGCCTTGCTGGAGGACTTTTTCTAGGGTTCCGTCACTGCCAGATGACTTCCCCGGTCTCAGCTTGGTAATGGCCTTCACAATCTCGAAGAAGTATGGTGTGCGGTCAAGGTTCAGCTTTACTCTCCCTGAGGACCAGCAAGGGCTCCTGCATGAATTCCTTGTTGCTGAAGAAGCTCTTGAAGAGCTCTGACCAGCACTGAATGATGGCATCCTTGTCAGTCAGACGGGTCATCAACAGGGTGTAGCGGAGCTTTAGTTTGGGGATGGGGCCATACACTACCCTGAGTGTCTTGTAGAAGGAGCCCATGTTCCCTGAATCAGCCGGACCTTAATACATTCTGTGAGGTCATCCTGCTCAGCTTGGATTGAAGGGTACTTCAGGCTTCTCGATAGATGTCGTTGCTCGAGTGATCTTTGAGCCTGGCAAATGAACGCTCCTGGCATGTGGCTTTCCTTTCCAGCACCTCCTGTATTTCTGTGTCTGATGTTTCCCATGAGAAGCCTATGATTCTTCCTGCAGTGCCTTCTTGAGCTGCACCCATTATCGGACAAGGTCTTTGGGAGACTAAACCTCTTTACCCAGTTTATTATAGCCTGAAGATTCTGTTTCACTATCCATCAATCCATCTTTGTCTTTGCAGAAGTAGTTTTTGATACTATGAACCTTTTAAATGGTATGAACTGCAAACTGCTCTCAAGGTAAATTTGTTCATTACACTTGGCAATTTTAAAGTTTTATTATCCAATGTTTTTTCCAACCCTTGTAATTCGTTATTGTTAAACCTTGTCATTTTCATTAGTTCTTTGATTGTGGTTGTCCAGCCTTATTTGTGTTTTTGGTTGTCTGATTATGAGTGTTTCTTGTTCTCAGGCCTCTCTTGAAAAAAGAGATGTCAACCTCAACGAGACCACCTGATCAAATCAAGTTTAGAACACTGCATATTATCATCACTACCATCCATACCATTATATTATCATCAATGTTACCTTTGAGCTTGTTTTGAACATCCAAGGCAATGTCCAGAGGGTAGAATGGCAGCACAGGATCATTGACCAGACGGAGAATGGCCTCTGCTGTCATCTGTAGAAACACAGTCAAAAGAGATTAATCAAATTAGGTGATTCACATTGATTTTGCATTCATGTATTATATCATTCCAATATGAGCACAGAATGGGTATGTTGGTATGATGCTTTTTAAATGAAGTACACAGGAAATGTGCAAGTAAACACTATTTAGTGCTTGATGAGTTTCAAAGATTTTTTCATGCCTCTTGAAGACATCACTGGGTCACTGTTAAACCACCTGTCTCACCCTGCCCACATTATCATGAAGACTGCCACTCCTGACTAGACTACTCCCCCCAAGATTATATAACTCCACCCTTCAGGCTTGACCTCCTTTTTTCCCCCTCCAAACCATCCCAGAGAGAGCAAAGAAAGATTAGAGTTTAATGTAGATTTTCACCTTCATAATCATTTATTTTGGTTATTTGCATGTATTGTTTGAAGATTAATATATTGTTTGTATTTGTATTTGTAATGCTAGATACCTGAATTTAGACATACTTTAATTAAGTACAAGAGTGAAATACCAGATTGTGGATGCATTAATGATGTACAGTAAGTTAAGTGAAAACCTCATTTATGTACCATTTTTTTGTTACTATTAAGATTATTAAGAAGATATTTTCCTTTAATATTCCTTTGTCTAGAAAAAAAATTCATCCTCTAACCACCATCAAACTGTTACCAAAAAGGAATTGTTGAAACGGCTTTCTGGATCCTGTGCACCACATCAGATGTTCTTTTGGTCAATGACATCACAACAATATAGTTTTGTCAGGTCACTGTCCATCAATGAAAAGACAATTAGCCTCTGTAGATGATTTTTGACATTTTGAAACAACATATAATGCATGCAAATGACCAAATATATCACCATAAAAGCAGCTTCCTTAATGTCTATATCCAGGCTGAAAAACTAAAAGGAAAGAACTGCACATGAAAGTTCATTCTAGACCTGACAGACAGTTGACAAAATAAACTTGACACCAGGGTGTCAAAGGAGGAATAAACTACCCGATACCACGAGGGAAAGGGCTATGAAAAGTTTTTTAAAAAGTTAATGCATTTGAGACAATAGCAGCATGGTGTTGAATTCTGCTTTATTGCAGGATTTTAATTGTAACGCAGGGACGGTATACAAACTTCAAAGGAATGATCTCAAGGTCATTCAGGGGAAAATAATTTAGGTGCACAGGCCGATTCTTAACACCAACAAATGTTTCTGTATGGAATTGGCTTTAAACTTCAGACTTTTATTTGTCCAACTAAGTCAACACTATAGAACAGCCTTTAAAAGAAAAATGTCTTGTGTATTTGTTTTGTGTTCTCTTAAAATTGTAATTTTTCGTAAGCTTACCTGCTTTCCCCTTCTTTGTCTGAAGTCTGCTCTTATTTTACCTTTTTTTCTGAATGTCTTGAATGTTTTGATTTTTGCACCAGTTTAAAAAAAAAAAATCTGTCACTGGGTTTTCATGTTTTACTCCCCTTTCTCACTCTTTACAACACTTTGTCATTTCGTGCTATATTACAGTGACAGCGCTATATAAAAATACAAATGTATTAGTGTTTTTACCCACACTCTTTGCAGGTTAGTTTTTATTTTTTCATCCTCTAGGATCCCGTGTCTTGTTGTGCTGATATCAAACTTGCACAATTCAGGCACACACCTTCTTCAGTGGCTTTTCTTCTTCGAGCATGTAACCGATATTCAACAATACAAATTAACAAAAAGCAAAAAAAAAAATTTTTTTCCCAACAAGCTCTCATTTATGCGCCTCTGGACTCTGATTGGTACTTCTGAAGATTGAGCAATCCAAACAGTCAATTCATGTCCGTCACGCCGTCCCAGGCCTGAGATCTGATTATGCACCACAGACCTTTGTGTTCCAGATTGGAAATTGGAAATCTGAGACTCTATGCAACCTTTTGTTTTTCATACTGATTGAATGAACAGCTGTCATGTGAGGGGGAAAAAAACAAATAACAGTGCCACTGATTCGGCCACTCTCAGGAGGCAGAGCACTTGGCATGACTTTAACTTATTACATCACTGCAGCTCACTGTTCTAACCAGACACTATATAAATTCACAGCTGGGATTATTGATGTATCGATCGTCTTTTTCCACACCCGGACTCTATCATTCTCACAGGAAACACATCCCTCACTGTACTGCAACAAAATGAAATTTCTCAGTGCCACACTATAATTGAAATCACCTTTATCATCCAAGGACATCACATGCATGATTTAACCGGAGCTACATTCATATAGATTTCACATCCTATAAGTTACAGAGTTTCTTTTGCACTTCTGTTCTAGAAAAAAAGTATCAAAAAGGCACATCGACCATAACTTGCACTTTTCTTTCTTTCTTTCCCCTATTTTATTTCTGCTTTCATGTTGTCATCAATTTATTTCTTAATTTATTTTTGCCTTTATTGTAAAGATAGGGATGCAGACAGGCAAATAGGAGACACAGAGAGTGAGAGGGGTATGACATGCATAAACATCCCCTTAAGCAAGGGGTTGCAGGCCCCATGTGGTATGTGCCTCAACCAACAAGTTAGGGTTGGGGCAAGCCTTATCAAATTAGATTTAAATTTGTGTCACTGAAAGTAAGTAATACTGTGAAACATGTGAGTGCTGAAGTTACAGGACTATTTGTTGCTTCATGAGTCTTGACGGTTTGGTCAATTGGCATCATCACAACTGGACCCTTGAAAGAGTGACAGCTAATGACTCTCTCCTTTCTTTAATGTGAGTCAAGCATATCATTTAATAGGAATTAGGGATGGATCATGATCATTAAATGATAAAAAAAATCAAATAGTCCAGCTTTAAACATGTTTTCTCTTATAGTTTTACTGGTGCCTAGTAATAACGTGATACTACCAGTAGTAACGTGATACTACCAGGCACTGACTATATAGTGTTGTTACCAGGCTTTGTTGTTGTTTGTTTTTCCGTACGAGGGCAGAAGCCTACAGCATTTGCTAAAGCGTTGTGAGATGGGCTGGATGTTACTGTATAAAGACGAGAAACATGCAAAGATGACTAAAGCCGTCAAAAAGTTCTGTGTGGAAGTCCTTCAAGAAAATAAGCAAACATGAGGTGGAGTGCAAACTCGCATATCACAAGTCAACGACTCGAGTCATTTGAGAGCGAAACACCCAGCAGAAGGCGGTGGCCCGTCAACTGATCAACAATCAATAGCTAGCTTTGTCACCAGACAAAGTAAGTTTAATAATAGACAACGCACAGCAGCTTTTATCACAAAGATGATAGCTAAAGACATGCTGCCAATCAGCTTTGTTGAAGGCGATGGTTTTTCGAAGTTTGATGGCTTTTGTTGAGGTGAGTGTAAATTCTCCCCTGATGTAGCCAGATTGTTGTGATACTGACTGAAATGATAAACTTACACAAACACTTTTTTAGCTGTGTTGCTGATAAGTAATCGTCATTTCATTTCCACTTATTTTGTGACGTTGGCACAAAGTTTTTTTTGTTGACCTTTGTTTTGCTTTTGCCTGAATAGTCAGGACCATGTTGCTTTAAACATGCATATGTGTGTTTAATGGGTGAAGGAGGTGGCCCAGTTTATTATATCCTTCAAATAATGGTCGAATAGGTTTTTTTTTGTTTTTTTCTTTTTTTTAAATTCCCATCCCTAATGGGAACCAGTGCTTAAGTTGGCAAGCTATACTAACTTGGGTCTTGTTTATGAATGAATACTTGTTAGCTAGTTTGCTAGCTTCCGTTTTCTGAGTGGAACACAAAGTTAATGGCATGATAGGTCCTCCAGATGAGTTGTTTACAATAAATTAATCCTTAATTGTACGGCATATAAAGTGTGCTACACTTGCCTCTCCTAAAAACAAAACAAACAAAGAAAAGGCGCAGAAAGTAATGGTCAGTATGCAATATGACGTGTGTTCCAGCTGACTTGGTTCATGACTCAGAGTGAGAGGCAGCCTTGCTACAGGGTCAGATGAGAAAACAGCCACACTACTCACCAAAGCCTCTCACATTCACAGATGCTAGCTTGTAAACATCAATATATTATTTCCAGGTCCAACTACCATGGTGGAGACGACAGACGGCCTCTACATCCCTCATGTCTGGTAGGTGATCTGTAGTTTTCACTTTCATGAAGAGGAAAAACTTAGTGAAAGTCGTTTTTCTAACTGCTCTCCACTCCCCCCACATCATGCGATAACCAGCCCATTTTTAAAGCTATAACTGTCCTACGTCAGAAAAGCAGCACCTCATGAATGAATCTCCATTTGTGTAGTAAAAATCATCCAGTCATCATCATCGTCCTGTTTCCATTTGAGAGAGATTGAAATGAAATTTTCTGAAAACAGAGGCTATAGGCCTTGGAACTAGCAATTCAATTTTGCCGTGAATCAGGATCCAATACTGCCAAAATCCAAATTTGTTGCCAAATTGTAGAAAAAAATCACCAAATTTTCAAAGCCTTCTCTAAATGATCCTGTAAAAAATCTGATGGCATTTGCCAAAAGGTATAACCACAGAAAAGTTATAAATTTAAACAGCAAAAAGTTTACTTGACAAGTACTTTGAAGTAAAGCTGTGTATTGGCAATAATCTGATATGATAGACATCATGATACAGGGGTTACGATTAAATATATTGCAATATTCTGCGATACTCTAAGCAAGGCAATGTGGCCTGTGCTCTTTTTGTTTATGCTAGCGACATGCTTAAAGACCCCCTCCACTCAAAAATGTGTTTTTCTTATGTTTACATCCCCTAAAATGTCTGACCTGGACTATACTGACTTGTATCTGTCCAAAGTTTGTCTCTAGAAAAGTGTTTTTTCACATTCCTCTGCTGAAGGAGGAGATGTCTGTGCACTTCCTAAAAATATGAAATTCAAACGTGCACCGGGCGAGCTAGATTTGGTACGTCACAAATACGAAAGCTAGTCGCTGTCTATTTTGCAAATACTACGACTGCCAATGAGCCAGTTCTCAGGCAAACTTGGTCGGCTATCAAGATGTGAACACACTGTAACATCGCAGCAGATATTATCGTACGTATCACAACCGCTAACGCTGTCAGCCACTGCCAGTTACAAGCTAACAAACAACATAAACAAAAGATGCTAACTACACTTACCATTCTATTATATAAAATAAAAACAAAATTTTGAAGTGGGAAAACCGTGTTAAATAAAATAATAGTCATAGCAGAGTATTTTCATGTACTTTAGAACGTGTCTGGAGGGGAACTTTAACTTCTTCGTGTCACGTTATCTTGGAGTGGAAGAGTCAAATGACTTTAAACAGCAAAAATGAGCCACTGCCACCAATCTTTGCATGTAAACTAATAATTTTAAATGGCTACAGTGCGAAAATCGATAGAGTATCACAAAACATAATACTTCGATAATAAAGTGTCTTGATATTTAGTAACAACCCTCCTTTGAAGCATACTGACCTCTTAACTGTGGGCTCATACTCCCATTTCCTCAAGGAGCTATTATATTATAATATAACTATTATGTGTATTATTCATATCAATACATTGGTTTGTATTGAGTTGCCTCTAGTCTTTTTTTCAGATGGTTTCAAACACACACTTTGGGAATTTGATCAGAATTTAAAATACAGTTCTGTGAGTTTGAACAATTTTCGGCCAGTTTTTTTTAGCCAGTCAGGTTGAAGAGATCTAGATACGCAACAAAATTGGCAATCACGTATGATATGCTTTCACACTTCTGTGCCAATGTTATATCTGTCATCTCACACCGAAGCAGCTGTCCCTATCTAACACTACCTTGCTAGTATTTGGGGAAACGGCTTACAGTGTACAGATCTGCTCAGCCCCTCTCTGCGCCGTTGTCACTGCCACAGAAATCAATCTGGCAGGAGGGAAAGATTAGAGCATTGATTTGAGGCTGGGTGAGTAATACTACAGCAGAAAGCATACATCAAAAGCCCATAATATGGTGGGACAGAAAAGGCCGTTGATTTCTTATTTATGGCCTTATTTCTGGATCGTCTCTTTCCAAGGCAGAGGGGAGAGTGAGAGAAAAAAAAGGCAGCGAGCGAGGAGAGGGAGCGATGGCGAGAGATAATGATGGAGGAAGAAAGGCAGAGGCTGGGACATAACAGAAAGTAAAAGACCATCCAAACTAAAGAAATATGACAGTTGGAATGGAGTGGAAGATGGAACAAACTAGCACGAGCATCTCTTCTCATGTTTCCTCTTTTCTTGTCCTCCTCTGTCATGACCTTCTCTCCCTTTCATACCCTCTCCTGGGGCTGCTTGCATCAGTTGGACGTACACCTGGTTAGTGAGGCTGGACGTAAAAAGCACCTACATACAATTATCGCTAAAACTTTATAAGAAAATCACACCTTTAATGTGTTATCGGGACATTCATAGCGTATTATAATGCATTGCAACCTATTCTCATCCCAGCTCGTGACATGCCAACATTTTGTCATGCGCCCCTTGCGTCTTATCTACATGCACAAGCTACCTTTGACGTGCTAGATCTTCCCTTTTGCGTCTTAAGCACAAAAACCACGTGGTTATATTTAGGAAAAGATCAGTGACATTTGTTTAAGTTTAGGCTCAAAACGTACTTGGTTAGGTTCAGCAAATGAGCGGTGACTCTTGCTTTCAAATGGGACGCAAACTCCGGTCTCCTGGGTGAAAGTTGTGTGTGTGACCCTCCACTCAACCCTGACCTCCAACTCTCTTGGCACTCTCTTGCTTTGGAAAGTCCGTCGCGCTACGTCATCTGTTTAAGTCTTCTGAAAAGGTTGACTGATGGGGCTAATCATACATTATGACTAACTATACTCGGCTATACACACCTCAACAATCAGCTGTAGTCAGGACTTATCGTATGCTATAATAGTCCATGCAGTAAACCTCGAGTTTATAACTAGTCAAGAGCATCCATAAGACATTTGAAGTTATAATTCAAGTCAGAATTTTTACACTTTGGTAAGGGGGCGCTCATCTTTTTTAATTATTAAATTATTAAATTATTAAACCAAACAATTCAAAACTTCAAAAATATTTAGCTGTGTGACGAGTCATGGACTTAACGTCAAGGGACGTTGTCTGCCAACACACCACAGAGAGGCTCACATCAGAAGTGCAGATTTGTAGCCTGATATATCAGGACTACTTTGAGCTGTTGCAGCCTCTCTAGTAGTTGTACTAATACTGTAATAATCCTTTGTCTTACTTAAGTAACACTGAATGAGCCATGTACAGATCATCTGAGTGACCTGATAAGGGTCAGATATTCATCGACCCATCAGAGGAAGAAGTTATTGCTTGGCAGGTTGTCATGCCTCAGTCAATCCACAGGAAGATGCGTCAGGATGACCACCGTGACCCGAGAGCTCCATCACCAGCTGACACTTCAGTATATCAGAAACTATGGTGGCTGAGAGAGCTCAGCACACTGCAACTGAAGAAAACACCAGCAAAGAGACAAACACGCTGCAAATAGACACAACACATTCAAGAAAGGTGCTGCAATTGCAGGTAATGAAGTGTTTCCAGGGGACACTACAGTGCTGAACACAGTTTGGCTACGCTTGTTGCCACAGTTTGTGACTTGTGTATCATCTGTTTATGTTTATGTTATGGGTTGACATTGTGCTATTGCTCCTGACAAAACGTCGGTATGTGACGACCTGGGATGAGAACAGGTTGATCTGTCAGGATGCTCCTCGCTTTCTTCTTTGCTCCTTCTGTAAAAAGTTGGATTAGGGGCTTTTGGGTTTTGCCAACTATTTTACTTTCCATTGACACAATCCTAAAAAGTTTGTTCTTGGATCTACAGTTTAGTTGACTGTACAAGGCAGGAAGGTGAAAAGTAAATACTCTCAACAATACTTTTGTACACTAATTCTAAAATCTGCTGGCTAACACCGAAGCCGCTGAGTTTCCCAAGGACATAAAGTTGCAGTGAGCATCTCTTGAAAACGTACTCTGTTTTCATAGTTCACCTGGGAGTCCAGAACTGTACTATTTAAAGTTCTCCACAATTTCAACAAGTTGGGCTTAATGTGAGCCAGGGTTCTGTTTTCTGTAGAAGGCCAACTAAGGCCATGTCATCTGCATACTTAAACAATCTACAATGTTCTCATTAATCATAAAGTCATTGGTAAACAGAGAAGAGAACCTGTGCTCACAGTGAGCACGTCTGACACTCTAAACATAACAACAAAACTTAATATACTGCATGCAACAGTATGCACTTTGTTAGAGCAGCTGCAGTAAAAGAAAAAGTATGCGCAGAATGCAGAATGAGTGTACTGTATGTTTCGAGATTGTAGGCGTGAACACTAACCTAGCATTGTGTGACTGAGAGATATAAATGACGTGAGCAGTATTTACTCTAGGAAAATGGCAGCAGGATCTTCACAACATGGCTTCAGTTTCCCAAAATTCAACACAGCCTGATGTCAACTTCACATTCCCGATATCTACGGAAAAGCCCTCCTCAAGCTCGCTAGCCTGCTAATTGTAAACAGAGCTTATAAACAACAACAGCGTCCTCCATTTCAAACTAGATATTTTAAATGCTGGTGCGATCAAGCCCTAAATCTTTAATGCATTTTGGGTCACAAAGTCTATATATGTAGTGTTTTTTTTTTTACCTCTGCAAAGAGTGTTTGAGGGAACCCCTGTGGGTGAGGATAGAACAGGCCTGGCTACCAAACCCACGTCCCCACGTTTCTTTCCTTCCTTCTATGGCACATTGAGAAAGACTTAACTGAACTGACCTGTTGAGTTTAAGATAAGGTAAAAGTAATTATTAGCAGAAAAACACAGACAAAAGATGAACTTCAAGATAGGATGAAGGTAACCACAAAGGCAAACTACCAATGAAAAACATAAATCTATCAAATACCACACACACACGCACACACACACATGATTTCTCCACGAGTGTTGGTCTGCGAGTCAATATCAGCTTTAATTTCCTCTACAAAATTAATAAATAAATAAACACATCTGAAATGTCACTTTAACATTTGTTGGTCTGGAGCATGTTGTCACATACATTTTTAATATGTTGACATTATGAAAAAAAATCACCCACTCAGTTGGCATTTGCCCAAATGATCTTTGTGTTTCAATATGTGCTGCTGCCACTTCCTGTCCACTTCATCCTCTCCATCCTTGCATAGTTTATTTTTCTCTTCATGCTGGCATTTGTTTTTTTCTATTTCCTCTTTAGAGTGGAGACAGATTTCAAATTTCCCATGTGAATTCGACTGAGAAACTCTGGTCTCAGTGCTGTGATAAAGGCAGAGTGAACACCTGGTTGTATTAATAAGTAGGCAGGTCTTGTTAC
>JBBPCS010001509.1:0-14960 GCA_037974645.1 Hollardia meadi
ACACACACACACACACACACACACACACACACACACACACACACACACACACACACACACACACACACACGTATGTGCATATCCACACAGGTACAGGTACACTTTTTGTTGTACAGTTATGGTAACAGACTCTCTCCACCTCCGTACACTCGAATGTGAGTGGAATTCATTTGCCAAAAAAGACACAAAACACATCAGTTAAAAATGAATGCGACTAATAGGATCATTTTTTCTTTTCAAATTTTATAATAATCGTGCAGTGAAAATCAGGTATCATGACAACCCTAGAATGAACACAGGAGGCCTTTAAGCCCTGCCTACTTGCTCGCCTCTGCGCTTCTGGTCAGTCCTTGCAGAAGGTGGCTGTGAATGTCAGACTGTTGGTTTTCGGAAAGTAACACATATCGTTGGATGCAGCTCCTTCGATCCCAACATCGGAAAGGTGTCACAGGGAGGGGGTTCAGACTTCTGTTGGAGTATGCTGATGTAAATTTGTATGGCTGTGAATTGTAGATGTGACTCTGCGGATGGCTAGGGTTGGGTATTTACAGATTACATGAAATTAGGAATACATAATCAGATTACAAAAAAAATGTCAGCCCATATTCCATTTGAAATAAAAGAAGCAAATATATCAATTTTAAAATGATGAAAGTTATTCTGATGATGACTAATCCTAATCACATCTGCTATACTGGGTTTCTTAGACAAGTGATCCACTTTGTGGCAGACAAATATTCCAGACTTCAACCCCACCTTTGACACTGGAGTTTCCAGGTCCATGACTTTTTTTTTTTATTGATGGCTTACAGATAATGCAGTTTTTATTCCTTTTTTCTGTCAAGGAAAATGGAAGATCAACATTTTGAGAGAGTGTTCCTCTTGCGTCACAAGGGCAAAGTCCTCCATGCGGCCTTTGGTTTAAAAATGGCAGCAACAAAAGAAAACAGCCTCCCACACATTGTAGAATACACATAGCACACCTGTGCCAGTACTGTTTTTGTATGGGTAATTTGCTTTCACCAACCATAAATGCTGTAAAATATATTTTATTTGCCTTGAAAATGTTTTTGAGCTGTTTAAAAAATAAAAAAGTAGCCTACAAAAATTGCTATGTCTTAGTCATAGTTGTTAGATGAAAAAACTTTTAGTTTTACTCACATTTTAGTCAACATTATCCTTCATAGTTTCAATCTGATTGTAGTCAACATCAACTTTTAGATGTTTTAAACATTTTAGACCAGTTTTAGTTGAAGAGAAGTCATTTCATTTTTGTCAACTTTTAGTCAAAATGTTTCCTGCCTTTAAACTAATTCAGTTAGGCTAATACAGGTGGTTATCAGTATCTATAGTAACCAAACTAGAATGCAGCCAGTGTTGTATAGAGGCTCTGCAGGTCTGCAGGCAGCATGCTGTGGCACCATCTGAAAAGACTAGAATCCTCTGCATCGTCAGCATCTCTATATAGTTTGATCAGGCTGTTGTGTTGGTGACACTTACAAATATTACCATTAGAATCACACTAGTGCTGAAACAGTTAGTTGATCAATATACCTATCTGGCCTTAGAGCTAAGAAATCAAACACAAATGTATTCTTAATGAAGTGCTGTGTAATCTTAGAAACAACAGTTTAACTAAAGTAATTGCATGCCCTGTTCAGGTGCTTTCCATCAAGCTCTTTCTGGTGAAGACAATTATGTGAAAATGGATCGAGCTTAATCACAAGTTGCTTGTCCAAACAAGTAAATAAACTCGCCGGCAACAAGTGATGCGCATTTAGACACATTGGGGAGCAAGTCTGAAAAGCCATCACAGTTTTTTCTCCATATATATCACTCTCTCTGACAGTAATAACTTAATGTGGCTTTAATAGAAAGATTGTGCGCCTACAGTGTCTCTTCAGGTTGGTCGTCTTCTTTCCCACTTAATTTGTAGCCACAGGTCGTCTCTCTTTACTTCAGTGCTTTGTGTTTTCCTTTCTCCTGAATTATAAAGTGTGTCCATAGATGTATTCTTTTTTTCTGATCAAACTCTTCTTGGTTGAAGCCATCGTGTCTTTAACTCACTGTCGGTTTGAGACAGTGTGGGAATCTCTGCACACACATCACATCAGTCTGCACACATCAATCAATGACAGTGATACGTCGTTTATGTTTACAGACAGATACAGACACGCAATTGGGGGAAAATATTGTGCATTTTTTCAACGTCCAATAGCCGACAACTAACATTTTTTAGTCCCGGACAGACGTCGGGCGATTTCGGGCCAGCTTACAAGAAAATAGCCTATCACAGGTTATTAATTTAGGCCTAATAATAACTTACAGAAACACTGTGTGCAATAGTCAACCTTTCACCTTCTCTTTTCTCTCCCTCTTTTATGCTCTCAAACAAACAATGTATGTGTTTGTTTGAGAGAGAGGAAAAAAAAAGAGAGACAGAGTTCACGTCTTTAATGAAGGGTTACTATTTTTGCTGCTTTTCACCGTTGCATGCGTGCGCGAGAGTGAAAGTTGTGAAATGCTAAAAAACCCCCACCTGTTTGGAACATTCAACAGGTAAACAGGTCATTAGTGAGTGAGGTTCACCACTTTGTGAAACACATGATTGTATGAAGGATATAACTACATGGGCTCAGCTCATTTGCAAATGATTGCATTGTTTTTTTAATGTTTCACACAGCGTCCCAACTATTTTAGAATCCACGTTGTATCTAGACATGTGTGATACAGCTGGGACTTGGATGTACATCACTCCACACAGCTGTTGAGTCAGGTGATGTCCCAATAAGTCATGAAAAGGATCTCTCTTAAACTCATTTTTCCACTTAATGGCTCCTAATTTATTCTGTAATAAGCTGGATGATCCAAAGCAGCCATGCTTTGATGCACAACCTCCCTGCTATGTGTTGTCATATTTACTATTCAAATATAAATGTTTAGAATAAAAAAAGGATTATTGAGGAATATTGTGGAAAATGTTTGTCGGATTTATTTTTTTCTTTATTATTCTTTTTTTTCCCACCATTGCAGCAAAAAGCCCATTAAATTGTGACAACAAGCTTAGTCAAACCTTAATTAAGTAGTTTTAGACACACGCAAAGACAACTGATGATCTTCCAGATCAACATCCTCAGATTGATTTTTTAAAAATAAATATTGTATAGATGGTTTGGACAGTGATGTCAACCTGTTTGGAAGGCAGTGACATTGTTGTTCAGGAAGAATGACTAAAGATGAGTAACATCTATTTTTATACAAATAAAAGCTTGCCATCAGAAATATTTCAAAGATGATGTGATCACATAAAAATGTCACATATTCTTTTTAATAGCAGAGTCCTGCGAGCTTATCTTTTTTTTTTTTTTTTGCTGGGTTTTGAGTTTCATGGTAATCCACCATACAAACTGATATATTTATTTAAAATGCATAAACAGCTTTTTCAGATTTGTCTCTTTATACATTTATTGTGCTGTTACACTTTTCTTTTGTTTTTACAGGCTTCATCAAAAAAAAAGAAAGAAAAAAGAGCTTTGACTTGTTCTTTGATTCACACAGAGGAGTTAAATTTGAAATTCTGGTTTATACATTTTTCAGCTTATGATCAAGGAAGTATGACGTTCTCTGTTAGATTTGGAACTGGTGGTTGTGTAAAGTTATTTTCTCAGCGTTGTGCTTTGAGTTTTTATAGAAGTGGTTCTTTGGTTGTGCTTTCTCTACTCACCAATGGTAAGCAGCCATGTCTAAGCTGAGCATTAGGAGACGCTGAAGCATTATACTGTATATTCTGCATGACACAAACACCCATCTCTGTAATATCTGTGACCTCTTTTCTGCCGGCTGCCAATGGCTGTGTATTATAAGTATTGATTTGCAAAGCAGAGAGTAAATCACTCACTAGCATCGAATCTTAAACACCTGACAACTGGTCTTTGGAAGAATATTGTTACTTTCTACAGCCACTACATGAGGTTATAGCTAATGGAGAGTGAAGGGCAAACAGGTCAGAAAATGAGTGCATGTGAGGTGTCCTGTTGCCTTTGTTCTTTGAGCAGCTTGGGGTAATTGATCTGTATTGAGGACCATTCTTCCATCAGAACATGGTATCTAATGACTGTGACAGCGGCTGTCACATCGACATTGATTTCTGCTGTGCAGCCTTAAAAGCCCCAATTGAAACAGCAAGGTGAACAGCTGTGAAGAAGCCGTGCGCGGCACCATCTGCAGCTCTAGGACGCTGAGAGGCAGGAGCAGAGGGAGGGAGGACGGTTCAGACACAGAGAGAGGGAGAGGATGGGGGGAGGAGCAGGGTTGGCTTTCTGCTCCCAGTGATAAAGGTGCATCTCCTGTGGGCTGTTTCTGTGCAAGAGGCTGGCACCTGATTGAACAATGTGCTTGTTTGTTGCTGCTCGATGGTGGTGCAGGCTGACTGAGCTGCTAAGAATGTGGGAGTTTATACATGTGTTTGCATATTTGTGTGTAGCACAAAATAATGTAGAGGTAGTCTCTTCCTTGCACTTGTGTGCATATAGTGGTTTTGTTTGTGTGTGTGTGTGTGTGTGTGCGTGAATGCTCGGTTCACTGTGTGAAGGCTCATTACTCTGAAGGATTTCCAAGCACAGCTCAGCCTTGGTCATCTCTATAGCAACTCTGTTCCTGTCAAGACTCCACGATATGCTGAATATAATTAAATTGTGGCATGTAGGAGGGAAGAAATGCAAGTGTTTTTAAATGAAACTAAATGTTATAATTACATCTCACGCTTTTAAATACAACAGGAGGATTTAATTAGGGTAGAGGCGTCCCAGTCTGTGCCATCCATAGGGAACGCTCTGTAGAACTTGAAAGCAATTTGTTTCTGTTCTTCCTTCATTCCTCAACCCTGAAATGGGTCTGATTGCACAATAAAATTAATGTTTGGAATAAATAGTGTGGAATTTAATAAAGGCAACCCTCGCCCCCCCACGAACACCCCTCTCTTCTTATGTACTACTCTCTTTTACACACTCGTTCCTTTTATACCCTTTAACCACACCCACCACTACAGAACATCACACAATCCGCACACACACCATCCCGTTGTCCTGCGGTCGGCGCATCAAACAGTGGCATTAGGTTTGTTGATGCCTGCCTCACTTCCCAGATTAGTCTCTCCGCTTTGTGAATATGACAAGGCATTGTTCAGCGTTTCTTTGGCCTGGGGTGAAGATGAGTTTGGAGGTTCAATTTTCCTAAGCGCCTAACCCTGACATCTCACAGAGCGGTGTATGAGCAATAGCAGCCTATGGGGAGTTGCCAGGCAATAAAGAGCTGCGGCCTGCTCAGTGTAGTGCTGTATATTTACACACAAAAAAAACTTTTATTGAGAGCTCTGAAGTGAGATATAGCGGCTCATCAAATATGAATGATATAGAGCTGCTGCAGTACAATTGCCATACAATTTGTCATTCCGAAATTAATGTTAATTTTCTGCTTGCTCATTTGCCCAGCTGGGATGTGACACTGGATTTTGCTCCAGGAGATCGGTTGGCTAATACTTTGAATAGGGAAAAGAAACAAAACAAAAGATACTGAGCCCACAGCTTCAGGGCTTAACAGAAAAACACAGCAAATAAAATGCTCATGTTATCTTAATACAATTACCTGGCTGAATATTCTGCTCCCAGCTAAGGCTATCGGGACTGAGTTAATTTCAATTACTCCACACTATTCATTCTAATCATTTCACAGGGATCAATATAATATAAAAATGTATTATGACCTTATAATAGCAGTGGAATTTAGTCCAAGCATTCATAAAATACCTCTTCTGAAACTTAACTGAAAATGCACAATGACAAAACACAAACTGAAGAATGAAACGTAAATGTGTTTAATTATTTTATATTTCTATAATTATAAATCCAACCAATAGTTAGATATTCTGTGCTATAAAGCTTCTTTTTCCTAATTTGCCTGGAGAACTCAAAGTGTTACTCCATAACAATCGGCCCTAAACGTGAATCTGTTTTATTCTCTGCACACATGCCAGATGATTATGTGACAATGCTCCGTGTTGACATTAATTTATTGCTGCGAAAAAATAAGTTGTAGCAAAAAGTAAACAAACTAAATTAGTTATGACTGTTGCTGTCATGCTTTACAGCCAAAACAATTTGCTTTCTGTCACAACTTCCTTTTAGAGAAATAATTCAATGTAATGGGGGGACAAGATCATGACCAGATACTTGGTCCGATATCTCTGGATGTTCTTTTTGTTATTTGTGTGATCTGTTATGTAGGTCTTTTATTTTCTAAGGAATGTGCACTGGATTCTTGACACCATATTTCATTTTTGCCCCACCATAGACAGGTTTGACAAGTTATGGTTTTCCCTTGTTCCCGACCAAGTGAACCTTTTCTCTGTCAAGAAATTTATGAACCTTGACTGCTCTATCAAAGGACACTGGAAAAACTTGCCTGATGGTCTGTCATTGGTTGCCATTCAGTGTTATATTGTATTATCACATAAGAAGTGGTTTAAAATGACATAACCGTGGCCTTTATCTCATCCTCCTCCTAAAGAATCAAGATGTTCTCCACAGGGTTACAAGAATAGCCTGTGGCGCTAGCTAATTTGTCAGATGCTATCACTGTGTTGACTAAAAATCTTGCCTTGAATGTTCTGGCTTTCTCGCCCCACTTTCCCCTTTTCAACATGTTATGGCACCAGAGCCCCAGCTAATGAGAATTTCACTTCCCAGTGTGCAGTGTGCCGCAGAAAAACAACAATAACGGAAGAAAGAAGGAAAAATGAAAAAAAAGTGCTGCCTCAAGCTGTGAAAATGTAAGTTAAGTGCTGACCTTGGTGGCCAAATGACTCTAAATAGCATATGAATGTCAGTGTGTTCCAGAGAAGGGCAGCTCCTGCCCAAGGGTAATGGGTAAAGCAGTGCTTTGAAGTTGTGAAAAGGGTGGACAAGGCGGTGGGAGGGCACCGTTAGATGGATTAGGAAGGATGGATCTGATGATGGTTGGCGTGGAGCCGCCAGGGTGGGGTTGTGCCATTGCTCTCCTTTTCCATGAGGGGCACTGCATCACCACGCTGCCTCAGAGAAGAGCAGAAAACCAACAGAGACACAGAAAATCTAAAGTTCCTTCCAATCTGCTATGGTAAAGTACAAGGCTCAGCCATGATCAAGTTACAGCTGTTCTCAGGCCACATATTCAGTCTTTCATATTTCATGTATTAAAAATATGATAGGAAAAAAACAAAATAAAAATCAGACTCTCTAACCCGATTAGTCTTGCTCTTCCAAAAGCAGCCAGTGATTAAAGTTATGTTTTATTGTTCATATTTCCAAACAGTGGACAAATGAAAGAGCTCTAGGGTGAGCACAATCCAGTGTGTTTAGTGGCACAAGTGTGGCTGGAGTTGCTGGAGTGTAAACATCCCACATCAAACATAAAAAAGCAGCTAACATTAGCCTGCACTCCAATGTAGTAGCATTCAGGACTGTCTCCTGCACAGTGGGAAATACTTCATTGAGGATGTGCTATCGTGTAATGAAGTAACTACACAAAATACAAAAGATACCCCATGCACAGCAGTGCTGCTCTCCTGGGTGCCAGCTAATGCAGTGTAAGAATAAAAAAGGTTAGCCGAGAATCCATAGATTCAGAAACACAAAGTTCACTCCTTGTTATTTTTAATGTAAGCTGTTCATAAAATAGTGTCAGTTGTATCCTGGTGTGCACTGGAATATTGATCTTTTTTAATTTCACAAAATGTAATTGTCGAAGCCAGGTGTAAGCCTGGAGGAAATCATGCATTTGCTTGTGTGTGCATGTGTGTGTGTGTCTGTGAGTGCATCCTGCCATTTGTCTGCAGCTAATCTGCTAATCTTTTATGCAATGTTTATACAATGTCCAGACAAAAATAAATAAAAGACAGTGCAAGGCGCAATAAATAGTTAATAGATAAACATAATAATAAATATGTAGTAGCTAAAAGGTCAATAAATAAAATAAAATGGTAATGACCAGTGAAAGTGTAATTTATAAAAAACAGTTGACGTGTTCAGGTTTAGGAGTCTGATCGCCATGGGGGAAAAGCTGTTTCGTAGCCTTGTGGTTCTTGAGTGAATGCTCCTGTACCTTCTCTCTGACTGCATGGGGGAAAACAGGCTGTGGGAGGGGTGAGAGGGATCGCTGATGATACTGGATGCTCTGTGGATGCAATGTTGGTTATAAATGTCCAGCAGAGATGGCAGCGAGGCGCCAGTGATCTGAGCGTCAGGGAATCCAAGATTCACTTAATCTTGGTATCTCATACCTGATCAGCCTAATTAATTTTGTGCACATTTATGACTGTATGCCTAAGGACCTCTTGTACTTGAAGTGATTAACAATTTTTGAACTTTCAGTTTTTTCGATTGCCCTTTTTTTATACCATGATTGACTTCTCACTTCTCACTCATCTTAACCATCCAGTAGCAGCAAGTGTCTAGTATGCCCCTAGACACAACTGGCGGAGATCAGTACTCAGTGCACTCTTCTAATTAGGTAATTAAATGCTGCTTGACCTTAAGAGTAAGACTGGATTACTACTGTAGGTAGTATGCTAGTTAGCATGATAATGTTTGCTGACATATGAGCAGGTAAACTCAGTATGTGTGGCATTCCTTACACTTTTACTATTGTGGTTTGGGTTTTAAAAAGGCTGAAAAAAAAGAACACACAGCCTCCAAAATATTTAAATGCTATTGCACTTGTTAGAACTCCATGCACACTGCAGGAACATGCAGAGAAATCCAAAGCTATTATTAGACAATCATTGTTTGGGGAAGGAGTTTAGTAATCAATGGAAGGTCAGTAAAAAGAAAAAGAATTTTCCTTCCTCGTTTCATTGCTATTTTCATTGAAATTAGCTGTTTTAATGAGTCTTTGTCACATGGGAGAAGTTGGCCTTGAAGGCTTTCTTCCAGAAAGGTTATTGTAACACATGTCAAACATTGTGAAAGGGTGTATTTTTAACTCAAACCATGATTGTGTAAACCTAATCAAGCATTTCTGTTGCCTAAACTTAACCAAGTAGTTTTGTTGCCTAAACCTAACCAAATATTTGTGGTGCCTAAATCTAACCAAACTGTGACCAAAAAAAAAGATTACTGAAAGAAATATCAAACCTATTGCAGGATAAGAATGACACAAATCACCTGGATGGAAGCCCTGTATACAACCCACTTAACTCCGATGCCATGCTGGCTGCATGGGATTTGTAACTCTTTATAATACAGCTTTCTGTCAGAAGGGACTTTCTGACAGAAAGCTACCTGACAGAAAGCCTTCAAGGCTAACTTCTCCCATCCTTTGGGAGTCGAGATAGTGCCTCATGGTGGCATGAGAAACTTGAAGCTCAGAAGGCTCAGAGATGATTTTCCAAAGTGCCTTTTAATTGAGCAACCTTTCCTATAGCTGCTCAGACAGGCTACCAGGGGAAAAAATCTTAGCAACCAGGGTTGGTGAGTTGATTCTGTGCTTCAGTGGTATAGATGATGACACCAGATCTGTTACAAGGCTTCCAGATGTAAAATCTTAATTATAACGAAGACAGTTCCTCACCAGACGAGTAAAACCCAATGAGGTGGAGGTCTGTTGTGATTTATGGGATTATGACCCAATAATCCATCTCATTTTACCTTGCATGAGGCAATAAAAGCAATCTTTTATTCACCAGTGACGTCTTTTATTCATGAATGAAGAGCTTAAGTGGGACTCGGAAATTAAGTGAGCTACATTCATTAACAATTGAGCAGGTGTTTATTAGAGGACGACAGGTGCAGGGTTCTAGTGCCATTGTGCCAGAATCCCTTCACATGCCTAATAGCTCACAAATAACATGTAGAACAGTGATGCTCACTAGGCTTGGGCGATATCCAAAATTTAATATCATGATATTGTCCCGCCCAAATCTCGCAATAGACGATATTAGCGTCGGGGGGTGGGGGTGGGGGGTAGTAGCCTTAGCCTATGAATAAATAACGGACTGAGAGGTTGATATGCTGTTCACTTCGGCAAAGTCGACATATGGCCATTTTCTCCAGCTTTAAAGCCAAAATATTGCCAAATTGGCGAGCTAGGATTCTTCTTTGAAACTAAATCCTCCATGTCTGTGTATCAAAGCGCTGCATGCATGCCTACATCATGCCGCCGCCGCCACGGCAGTTCGGCATGCATTTTCTTTTCAAAATAAAAGTCCAAAGATGCTGTAACAGCTGTTCGATATTCGATATTGTGAAAAAATATCGCAAATGACAGCAAATATCGCGATATTCGATAATATCGAATATCGGCCCAAACCTAATGCTCACACAGTTTGAGTCATTTATGGAGCAAAACACAGTCAGCTTTTTAGTAGGATTGCTTCAGCCGTGCACGGCAGGCGATTTGTTTGAAGTCTGTGTGGTTGTTTAATGCTGGAGTCAGTTTTTGTAGGGTATTTCTGTTCCACTGCTCAGTTAGGCTTGGTTGTATTTGGGACATTGATGAAAAGGGATGGGGACAAAACGTGGCTTTTTCCTATCTGAAGGCATTGTCTGTGTCATTGGGCTTTCAAAGTATTTTATCAGCAGAGCACAAAATGGTTGTGTGAAATTTGCTGTGCAGGCTTTACAGAATTGGCAGAAGTCTATTCTTCTCAAGATGTCTGGCTCAGGGGCGTGGAGTTTCCACCATTTGTACTTTGCTTGCTATGTATATCTTATTTAAATGAAAGAAGCCTATTGATGTGGATCTCATTGGGCCTTCAGTCATAGAAGGGTTATTTCATGCTTTATGTCTATCTCACTTCTCACTGATACCAGTGGACTTTGAAGTGTGACATTAATATGTAAATCTGCTACCAGGGCCTATTTATAAGCTGGATATTATGTCATGGTAAATAGGATAGTTACATTATAGATCACATCACTTAGATGAGTGGAGTTGTTCTTTAATAGCTCAACATTTTTAGGAAATACAAATATTGACTTTCTTGCTATTTATATGAGAAGATTGATGCTACTCTCATATCTATTAAATATTTAGCTAGAGCCAGGAAATGATTAGCTTAGCTTAGCATTAAGACTTTAATTTAACACATACACCTTTCTGACATCCAACATTTTTAAGAACTTTCCCAAATCTGACATTCACTCCCACTGTGATTGCCCAGGTGGTGAGAGGTGAGAATGTAAGTTCCCTTTTTCTTCATCCTTTCCAGTACGTTGGTCTCACATTAGTGCAATGTCTTCCAGGAGAAGCTGACCAGCATTTCACCCTTTCTTCGAGTGTGTCTTTTTGGAACTGCTTTAAACACGTACAAACTAGTTCTTCTCTTGAAAAACGTGACCTGTAGACAGAGCCAGGCTATGGAGAGGATACTATGTCAGCCTGAAATCCAAACGCGACTTTGGATGAGGGGGAAAAACAATACACACTGCGTATTGTTTTATAGTGTGCAGCACGCAGAAATTGTGCCAAGAGGAAATTCAATACATTGCTTTTCAATATGGACGTGAAGAGAACGTGCCACAATGAAAATCAAAATGATCATTTCATTGATTTGCATCTTTTTCAACTACCATCCAGAAAAACAATGAGAAGGGGTTACATTACACACAATTTAATGGTGAAACTGTGCCATACCATACCGAAATGCAAAGTGCATCATTTTCATTTTCAAAAAGTTCAATGCTGAAATCGTGCGATTGGATTTTAATACTTGGTGACTTCAACATCCATGTGTGCTGCCCATTGCATGCACTTGTCACTGATTTTATGCAGCTTATTGGGTCTTTTAACCTTATTCAACATTGTAACATCCCTACTCATGTTAAGGGCCATACTCTTTCTTGTTGTTCTTTCCCTATCATACACATGAGCCAGACACACACGACAACGGATATGTGGGTGTCTATATTTAATGTTCTTTTACTCTGTACTACCTCAAAGCCACCCTCTATACTCAGTTTTCACACCTTTAATGCAACCTCTGCAGCTCCTCCGTGGCTCAAGGATGTCACCCGGGCTGCGTTGAGTAAATGTAGAAAAGCTGAGCGCAAATGGAAGGCCAATAAATTACAGATTTTCCATGGGATTCTGAAAAATCTAATGCTTACATATCACAAAATGGTTAAGGATGTAAGAGCTGCCTTCTTCTCAGACCTAATATCTAAGAGCTGTCACAACTCCAAGATTCTCTTCCAAGTCATAGATTCTGTTATTAGTCCTTCCTTGAGACATAGCCTTGAAGCCTCCACAGAGAAGGGTGAGAAATTCTTATCCCATTTTACCCAGAAGGTTGATAATTTAAGATGCCAGATTTCACCTGTTGTCATGGTCTCCCCTGTTACGCTAGAAAATTTGGTTTTATAGAGCTTTCAAACAATTTCTGTCTCATGACAGACATGTCTCACTCTACTTGGTGCTTTGATCATATTCTAACAAAATTTCTAAAAGAGCTCATTGACAGTGTAGGTCCTAGTATTTTATCTACTGTCAATAGTTCTCTGGCCACAGGAACCTTTCCTTCTAGTTTTAAGCATGCAGTTGTTCAGCCCCTTCTTAAAAATCCAACTCTTGATGTATCCGATCTTAGTAATTTTGACCCATTTAAAAAATTTTATCCAAAGTTTTAGAGAAAAATGGTTTATCACCAATTCTCATCTTATCTTAACCATAATATTTTTGAAAAAATTCAATCATCGTTAACTAATAGGACATTTTCTGTCAATAGGCAACTCAAAGTGATCTACAGCAGATATCACCTTTGGAGTACCGCAGGGTTCTATTCTTGTCTCTATCCTTTTCTCTCTCTACATGCTTCCTCTTGGTCACTTAAATCACAGTCACAATGTTTCTTTTCACTGCTACGCAGATGACACACAATTATATCTGCCCTTAAAACATAATGATCCTACCTGTATCTCAGAAACTCTCGAAGACATTTAATGACATAACTTTCTTAGTTAAATGAAAGTAAAACTAAAATAATCTTATTCAGGCAGCCCAATGCAAGAAACCTTATTTCACATAACCCAGGTGACTTGTTATCCAATATAAAGCCTCTGGCCTAAAACTGGAGTGATTTTTGACAGTGACCTTCAAGAAGCAGTTAAAGAGAGCTGTGCAGTCCTGCTTCCTTCAACTTATAAATATCAAAAATAAAGTAATTTGTATCCCATGCAGATTTTGAGAAGGTCATCAGAGATGTAAAGATGTAAATTTAAATGCCTTCTAAAAACTCACTTATATAAACAGGCTTTTATGTAAATCATTTCCCATGCACTGCAACTTGGGGGTTGGGAATCGCTTTTATTTCCCTATGCCCCTACTTATACAATTCTTCTGCACATACTTGCATTCATAGTCTTGATCTGTTCTATTTGTTTACTTGCTTGTTGGTCTCGCTTTTTATGCCTCCACACAGACGATAGCCATGGCCTTAGGCATTATGTTTTCGGGTTGTCCGTCAGTCCATTCTATTATTCTGAACGCGATATCTCACAAACACCTTGACGGAAATTCTTCACATTTGGCAAAAACGTTCACTCTGACTCAAGGATGAACTGATTAGATTTTTGTGGTCAGAGGTCAAAGGTCAAGGTCACTCTGACCTCACATCAGTCCCATGCTCTTTGAATGCAATATCAGGAACGCTTAGAGGGTGTTTCTTCAAATTTGGCACAAATGTTCACCTGGACCCAAGGATGAACTGATTAGAATTTGGTGGTCAGAGGTCTAAGGTCAAGGCCACTGTAACCTTATGTCTGTCCCGTTCTTGTGAACATGATATCTCAGGAATGCTTTGAGGGAATTTCTTCAAATTTGGCAACAAATCTTATTACATAGGAGTAAAAACAGGGTGCAGTGGAATATAAAGACTGACAAAGGACAGGTAGTAATTTTCCAGTGGTCGAGCTTTTTTCCTACTAGGTGACAGTTGATTAGTGTTCCCCTGCACCAGGAATGATGACTGAAGCATTCAAGTAAAATGCTGAACTGTCTGACTTATCACATGTATGAACCTGGATAAATTGTGTGGGAAAATGTGCTTTTTGTATAACAGATTGGACTGGGGATGCATTTAAACAGCATTCACTCCATTTGAATACTGCATTTCTTAGCTAAAAATAAAAGGACACCAAGTGCTCTACAACAATGCCGCATTGTTGTAGAGCACTAAGGCTGCTAACACTGCCCAGCACTGTAAGCTCTCTTATTTATGGTTTTTCTTTATTGCTACCAAATTGATTTCTGCATAGACGTTTTCTATGTGGGAATCAATACCCTGATTGAATTTGTTTTTCCTTTAAAAAAAAAAAAAAAAAAAAAAAAACCTTGGCTAATTTTATCCCTCAAAATAAAGCTCCTAAATAGCATTTATCTTAAAATGTCACTTTCTTTTCTGTGGAGGAGGTGGTTGTGCTGTAGGCTGCAGAGGGAACTGTGGGAGCCATGTATCTGTCAACATAACTCAGCTACATTTAGCTTAGCTCTGCCATGGTCCCCACTGAACTCTGGCATTTCAAGGACCTGAGCATAAAAGACAAAGCAGCATTGGGAAGCATATGATGGAGTGGGAAGATAACCTGGTGATTTGTGGGAGGAACAGCCCCCAGGAAGTCTTCTAACATCAGTGCTTTAGTGGCAGCTAACACAGTTAGCACAAGGACAAGGTTAGCTGGCATCTGCTTGTCCTCAGCCAGACTCCTGACCGGTTCAGGTCGAAGGGGGTGCAGTGCTCTGATAAGGAGCAGCTCATTTTAAATTCTACATGACAGCCATGATTGGATTTAGACAGTAGAAAATAAACATAAGAAAATGACTAAATCCCGCATTGGAAGAAAATGACTTTGAAAATGTCTAGGTATGTGTGTGTGTGTGTGTGTGTGTGTGTGTGTGTGTGTGTGTGTGTGTGTGTGTGTGTGTGTGTGTGT
>JBBPCS010001511.1:0-14950 GCA_037974645.1 Hollardia meadi
TATATATATATTAAATAAAACTAAAAACAGATTAACTTTTCCCTTACCTGCAGCAGTGACTCAGCATTCCACCTCACCTGCTTTTTATCCAAGGGGGGAAAAAATTGCAGACCCAATAAAGACCTCAGAGAACCATATGTAGAACATTAATGTTCTTTGTGTAGTGCTGATATACAAGAGCTGCACAGTTCACTTCAAAGAATCACAGGGAAGCCATACATTTTTGCGTGTGTAAAGAGGGGTGGAGGTCATCTTTGTGCTCACAGACTTAATATTAATCTTTCATCTGTCTTGTAAATTGAACCAGATGCTGCAGCTGAAGAAAACAAGGCACACCAAATTGACAGTAGAGGCGGCTATAGAGTGAAGTTACCTCATAAAATTCATTATGATATTCCTCATGTAGTTTGCCTTGAAACATAAGAAAGTAGAGGCTTTCACGTTGATATGGTTATTCTCCTCTATGGAGTCTATACTTAATAGAACATAACTCCCCTGGACTGAACCATGTGCATGTTGTATTCCCTGCTGGGCAATAAAGCTCATTGGGTACTGAACGCCAGCCCTTCCCACCAGCAGGCATAATGTGACAAAAACACATACTCCGGGAAAACCTGTGCAGGCTCAATGTTATATACATTATTGATGAAGTTTTATTTATATATGCATTTGAGGAGCAGAGCAATGTGTTGCCGTCTGTCTTGTTTCATTGTTAGTTATAGTAACAGTGAGCCACATAGAGATGATGCTTCTTTAAGAGCTATCCGACACAATGTGGAAAGTCTGAATGTGGTTACCATCAGTATCTTAGTGTATTAAGAAAACATGCACCAGTGTTTGAAATCCATTAGTACACGCCAAAAATACTGAGTCTTTGCACAGTTTGCTCTATTTATGTAGAAAATATTATTTCCTATTTTTTTTATTTGTTATGCCAGCACTGGAACTGTACATGGATTTTCTATCCAAGGCATTTCAACACCTCCACATGTCAGCATTATGCAAGGCTGGTTTAACATGATGTATGTTAAACAGTAGGAAGTTTGAGAGTGTGACAGAGGGCACAGAACCACAGCAGCGGTAACATGTCACTAACAGTAATGGAAGTATGAAATAATTAACAGCAAGAGCAATTTCCTGTGTTAGCAGGATGTATTAGTGCTAAGGTCTTGCAGTTACCACATGTGTATGGACAGATTTATTTTGGAGACCCCAAAACCTTTTGCAATTCTGTAGTTATGAAAATTCCAAATTCCTCTCCATAGCCAGTCACAATGTTGCCTGTTGCGTTACTATTTCTCCAAGCTATACATGCTACGATATTTCTCCATGCTATACCCCTCTCAAATGTAAAGAGACAGCACCTAAATTCCGGTTAAGTCACACGCTGACCACAACAATGTTTTGATTTATTTCACATCTACCGCAGTGAGTAAAAAGAGACCAGCAGTTGACAGCAGGAAATGGATCATGGTATCCCGTCTGTAACATAAACCTGATTCAGCAGAGAATGCCGTCATAGCTGTTTCAGTCTTTTCTGAGTCAATCTCAGCATGAGCTGCTTCACTTTGAGTGACGCAAGGATCCCAGGACGCCTCAAAGAGATTATGTTATCCAGTAGTGCGGCCCTCTTTTACATGCATCTCCTGTTTCCAGTTTGCAGACAAGGTGGAACTTAAACAGGTAAAATATGGATAGACGTATATAAATAGATAATAAATAATAAATCTTTAAAAATCTGCTGAGAGCTGATAAATGTAAGAGCATTATAAACATGATGGATATCTACTAAACATGTAAAGAAATGACAGATAGCCAATGAGCATTTAGATTGATGTCTCATCCGTTCATAGATTTGGAAAGGAATCAGTCAACGTGCACAAAAGAGGGATAAATAAATAATTCGCTGAACGGTTTGTCCCTTCCATATGTTTTTAATTGTCTTGAAAACCCATTGAAGGCACTTAAGCAACCGCTGCTGAACTGTGCTGATGTCAATGAATCTACTCAACAATAATCCATTGTTACAAAAATGGGAAGAAAACATTTGGTACCACTTATTTCTCAGGGGTCTCATATGCTTCCTTAATCATTTAAGGCTGCAAGGAGATACACCTGATATTTGTCTTTGTCTGATAACCTTCTGTGTAAATGATTATCTGAATTTACTGGTTTTTGGAGCAAAGCAGGCTAAAAACGAATAATTCTTTACAAATTCATTTTCGCAAGTCTGAAACATAAACCGTCTTGAGTCATACTTCCTTGTTCCAGAAATAAAATGTCACAATCCATCTAAAGTCCATTGCGTCTCACTGCCCACTAATTGACTTTGTCCATTGCCAAGGTAATTACGCACAGCTACTGTGTAATGCAAAATGATGACAGACTCTCATCTACATTCTCTGACTGTTTCTGTAGCTTACTTTAATTGTTGTGGTTGCTGACATGCTGTGCATTTTTTCCCCCTATTTTTTCCCTTAGCAGTACATCTGCACATAGAATAATCCACTCATTCAGAGCATCTTATACTAATTTTAGTACAGTACACATAGTGTTCACACATAAGGCATAGATATTTCTCATTGATGCTTCTCTCATGTATAAACACACAAGCATGGATGAATTTACTTGAAAAAAATAAATAAATATGCCATCCATTATCTGTGTCCATGTATCCTGTACAGAGTCACAGGGACTAGGGCCTCTACCTGCTTATATTGAGTGAGAAGTGGGGTACAACCTCCTAGTGTAGACAGAAAAATATTCTTTCTTATATTCACACCTTTTAATTTAGAGTTTCCAGTTCACCTAAGTTGCATGCCTTTAAATTATGGATAGAAACCAGAGCACCAACAGGAGTAAACCCTGAAAGACACAGGGAGAACATGCAAACTCCACAAAGCTTCACATGGCACATTTAAACCCAGGACTTTTTGCTGAGAGGTGATAGTGCCAACCAATACACAACGCCATAATAAATACAAATTAAGATTAATTACATCAAAGAAATTGAGCAGATTGGCGTTAGTTCTGCTTAGCTCCTTGCCTTAACCTTTCCACATCGGCACATAGAAGGGCAGGGAGCTCCCAGAACAGAGCCATACCATCAAATATACAGTAACTTATTGAAAGTTGTGCAAGTTGTTAGGTCTAATCTAAGTTTCACATGTGAAATTAAGACAGATATGTTCTAAAAAATAAAGAAGACTTTGTTCTATATGTCACCCTCTAAAACTGGTATGACAGGATAATGAATAACAGTAATCTCCCAGAATGCTTTCTCTCAATAAACACAAAACTATCAATCTGCCCTGGCCTCTACTGGCCTAATATGGGCACAGCATTTAATTTGCTGAGCTGTGTTGGTCAACAAACTGACATCATCAATGGACGTGGCCACCCTAATACAATCATTGCACCCCCACCCCCACCCCACTGGCCCCCCCTCATGAGTCGTACATGCATAATAGCCTATTCTTTTGATAATGAGGACTGTACCTGCATTAGTCTATGCACATCACATAAATAGTAACCCAGGTTATTTTCTGTAGTCCCAATTTACAGATGTTCCATAAACACCCTGCAAGAAGGTTATTGGTATAGGCAAAGCCTCTAGTCCCCTCCCACACATGGCTACCAGAGAACTCGCAAATGATCCAGCTGTTAAGCCAGCATTAAGGTTTTGTTGCAGTAGAATTTAGTTGTGTGTTATTCTACTTTGAGAAAAACAGTAAAGCAAAACCAGTCAGGATGTAACATTGTGTGTGATGTGAAATGGGTGTAAGTATGGTTGTGGTAAAGAGGTGTTTACCTTTCACAGCTGTATTGCTGCCTAAAAACTAGTAACTTAGTAAGTGCAACGCGCATGGCTACAGATCTAGCTCTAGTAAAGCAGATAATTTGTGTGTATTTGAGTTGTGGTCAAAACTAATGTGTATGTGCTGTAAAAATATGGAAGGCCAGATGTATGTTATTTTGAAACTGAAATAACGAGACAATTTTGTTTCAAAATGGTTATTTTAGTTATTGTAATGTTGTGTTCATTATATGGACCGTGAAATAGAAATTCTACGTGCATTTGCCCTTTTTTCTGGGATCTCAGATTGTTTTTTTGTTGGGTTTAATTTTGGGTCAGTTTAATTGTTGAGTCTTATTCCCAAAGTTCCCATGCTGACTCTGGTTGGGTTGGTGGGTTGGCCACCACCAACCCAAAGCCTAACAACATGGGATCCCGGAAGCGTCTGTGTTTGATGACCTGGGAATGAGACTTCACAGTCAACATACACAATGCATTTTCTTGAATTTCAGTTATGGCTTTTGATTTTGGTGTGCCAGACCAAGATTTTCAGTGGCCCCATCTGACCACCCCTGTGAAAAGTTTCTGGGGGTGCCACTGCTTATGCCGAACAGTTTTTCACTGTGGTTCAGTGGTTTTACAGCTCAATCGTGGCATATACAGTATAGATCCCACTTTGTAATCCTGCAGCATTCCCAGTGTGTTGCCTGTTTTCAAACAGTGTCTTGGCTGTTTAAAACCAAGAAAGTTTTTCCCCCTTTGGCCTCTAGCTCAGTTTTTTGTAGGCTATAATGTGAAGCATTCCTAGAAATATAAAATGAGTTTTGGATACACATAAAACTCTAAAGGCACGCAAGACTCTGCTCATTGTATATCCATGAGTAGAGTGAAAATAATAAAACCACAGGATTCTCATTACCAAGTAACTAAAGAAAATGCAAATAATTCATTAGTTGGATTAGTTCCAATGCAGTAACAGATGGACAGATTAAAGGCACAATCAAGTTTTTGTTCACATTCATTAAATATTGGGATTTGAGTTGGAAATTTCAAGATTGCTGCACTTGGGTAAATCATGTAATACTTCTCAGAGGGTGGCATACTGTCACAATGTTCAGGAAGAAATGTCTAAATGTTAAACAGGCAAACATCCACTTCTCTCCTGATAACAAACATGCCCAGGTTAGAGGAAGTGAAAGCATGCTTGAAACTTTAAGTTAATATACATGGATTTACTAATAACCATTAGTAAATGTTCCACTAAATCCAAAGCTGCGTCCACCTTAAAAGAAAAAAAAGACAAAGCTGTACTGCTGCTTTGGAGAAATTGAACCCAGGAACCCAATGATCCAAATAAAAGAAAATCCTGATAATAACACTCACTGGTTTTGCAAAACCCGATGTCATGTATTAAATTTTTGAGATGAGAAACACTTAATAAGTCAAGGCAAGTAGCTATACCCTTTCACAGTATTCTTTTGAAAGTTGTAAATAAAAATACAGCACATCATCAAAACAAATAAACCAACAGAAAGTGAAGTAATGGGATTTTTAAAATTGATTTCCAAATAAAATACAGCAAAATGAGTTATACCTTATTGGTATCCTGATTTATAATTTAATATCTCAGAGGAAAGAAGCACTAACAATTGTTTCAGGTGTGTTTTTTCAAAGCCTTGAACTGAAAAATCCCCCTAAGAATTGCCACCTTAACGCGGTGGAGGGGTTTGTGTGTCCCTGTGATCCTGGGAGCTTAGTTGTCAGGGGCAATAGCCCCTGGTAGGCTCTTTCAAGGCAAATTGGTCTCAGGGAAGGGGCCAGACGAAGAGTGATTTGAAGACCCCAATGAATCCAGAGCCAATGAGCTATAGAACCTCACCCAGAATAAGGAGACTGGGGCCCCCTCCTGGAGCAAGACCTGGGATGGGAGCTTGCCTGCGAGCATCTGGTAGCTGGGCCTTATTCCATGGGGCCAGGCTGGCACAACCTGAATAAACAACGTGGAGCAGCCACCCTGTGTGCTCAACACTTGCAGGGAGAGGCGTTGGGGTCAGGTGCAATGCAGGATGGGTGGCAGGCAAAGGTGGGAACCAGGGCCTGCCAACTCCTGGCACTGCAGACTGGCCCTAGGGATGTGGAACATCACCTCTCTGGGGGGAAAGGAACTGGTGCTGGTACGGGAGGTGGAGTGTTACCAGCTAGATATAGTTGGGCTCACCTCTACGCATATTTTTGGTTCTGGAACCAAACTCCTGAACAGGGGCTGGACTCTCTACTTTTCCACAGTTGCCCAGCGTGAGAGTCACCTCCATGCAACTTTGAGTCACTGGGGGGAAGGCTCTGACTTTTGTGTGGTGCTTATACACTGGACAGCAGCTTAGAGTACCCGCCTTTCTTGGAGTCGCTAGGTGGGGTCCTGGAAAGGGTACCATCTAGGGACTCTACAGTAGAACCGCTGCTCTTTTGAGTCAAAGGAGCCACCTGAAGTAGTGCAGGCATCTGATTAGGATGCCTCCTGAACATCTTCCATGTAGGTTTTCTGGTAGACCCAGAACTCGCTAGAGGGATTATGTATCTCATCTGGCCTGGGAACGCCTTGGGATCCCCCAAGAGGAGCAGGAAAGCGTTGCCGGGGAGAGGGATGTCTGGAATACCCGGCTTAGCCTGTTGCCACTGCGACAAGACCCGGATAAGCAGAAGAAAATGGCTGAATAGTGGCTAACCTATGTTTATGTTGCCACACAACTTACAAAAAAAAAAAAAAAAAAAGAGTTTTTTATTTTTTTTTATTTTACTAGCTTGGTGCTGTTTCTCCATTCTTCCAGTAAACCTGCCCTGAATGTGCAGTAAATGGGCTCTAAAATGTCACTTTTAAAAATGTGTTGTAATTCCTTCAAACAGCCTCGCTTAGGGGTTTCCTCATGCATATTGCAGTGCCCCTGTTGGGTAATTGTCTTGTGAATTATTTATTTTGTGTCACTACTGTATACACTGTGGTTCTCTATATGGCCCATATAGCAGCCAGGTCAACTTGAGTGTCGCAGCCCCAAACACATCATTCATTATTACAAACATTTTAGCTACTGCTCAGACCAAGGCTTTATATTAGTACTATTATGTTAACAATATACCATGATTGTATACAATGATTATTTCTAAGTCTTTATCCCATGACTGGATGATGCAGTTATAGTTGTCACTAAACTTGCACTGTACCTAAACACAACTAGCACTCTGTCATGCTGATTAAAGACCGCACTGATTACTTCATACCCTCAGGGGGTCCTTTAAGTTGTTGTAGATGTGACATAATGTAGAGTAGTGTAACATTATGTAATAAATTTAATCGGAATCACTCGCTGTCTTTGCTGAGCTGCATGACTGAGCGTACTGATAGAAAACATATGAGAATAAATCCTGGCCGTGGGAATGGCAATGTTCTTTTTGGCTTTCTATCAGATGGGGAAATGATGATGATAAAAATGATAATGAAATGTAGAGCACATATTTGATCAGTTGTCCCACAGTATGTGCTGTCATATAACATGCATTGCAAACCTCAGCAGAGCATGGGCTTCATATAAATGGCAGTTAAATGCATATATGCAGCTGTGCTCTTTATCAGTGTCTTTTTCTGTTCTCTGATTTATGTAATTATGCTGACACTGTAACTCACACAGCTGCCTGCATATAGCCAGTAGCTGCTTGCATACAGGTATAGCCAGTTGCCTTCGTCTGCTGGAAATTTTTTGTGAATGTTCAATGAAATAGAATAAAGACTGATATATACTCTGGATTAGGTGAGGATCCATAAAGAGATAGTAAATGCAAACCTGGGGCATAAAAAATAAATAGTTTTATTACTGTTACATGGCGATAAAACTGCTCTACTGACATTTTTAGTGTTTCAGTGGAGCAAAACCTGCCTCATCATCATCCTGTGAGAGTGCAGCTGCAGTTTGGGAATAGAGAGGCATGTAAAACATGGTATGGCAGTGCAATGACCACTGGCACTGACCCTTTATATTTACTATAGACATTGGGTTCTTTGTCACACAGGAAGGAAACCATTGTCATATCTTTCTTTATGATATGCTGGTTCTGTGGTGTCACTGTCTGAAGCTCTTCTATACTTGCTAGTCTGAGTCCAATATTTTCGGCTTTGTAAAAACTTTTCTGTTTAATGTAGAGTTAAATTACAAACATATTTCTCGAGAGTTTTTGTTTGTTTTAAACTTACCTCACAACCCGCCAAACTAAACTCATTTACTAAACAAACTAAACTCATTTGTGGATGCATGCATGGCAGTTGATAGCAAACAGACCTCAGCAAAGTTGTCTTTCATCACAGACCACAAATTCACAATGTTTATTATTTATTATTTCATGATAAATCCAGTACTCTTCAGAAAAGCATACTCAAATGACACATTTTTTTAGCTGGTCACTATCTTGCCTAAATGAAATATGGCATTTTGTATGTCAGATTCCGCCTAAACCCCAGCGTAATTCCTTGAGAAAATTCCCTTTGCAGCTTGTGGCACATCAGCAGCTGGGTGAGGAGAAAAGATGGATCGCTGGAGTGACAGCACGCAAAACACCCACAGAAAAGCTCTGCAAGGCTCCGTGACTGCACAAACAGGAGGCGGCGTAAACATTGACATGCACACTGAGACACAAACCCAGTGACACATTCATGCATGGATTTAACGTGTGTGTGCCTGTGATGCACGCACATACACACACACACACACAACCGTGTTTGCATTATTGTGAGCCCCTTACGATGAGGACTCATTGATGTAATGCGTGACAATTTCTTAGCTTATGCCTTCCATGAATTTAAATTTCACTTTAAAACTAACAGAATGTTTTCCTTTCAAAACACACAAGTTTAAACCTCTTCTTTTTTTTTCTCCAGAAAATACCCGTACATAGGCAACACAACATTGAAAGGAATAACATTAACAGGGGTTTCAAAACTGTGAGCATATTTTATGTAAAACAAGTTTACCTGATTATCTTAATGCACATTCTTGCACACATGCTGTACATGCATGGAGCTGAGCGCATATGAGAAATGTTTTACAGTGACCCAAGGACAGCCAATAAAGACTGTGTGGATTCAGCTGGACACCAACTCAAGTCAGGAGACACGCAGTGCAATTTTATTAGCAATGAGAGAATTTCACTCCACATTAAGGCCCATTACGCAGAAATGGCACATGTGAGATGTCGCTGGGCCATTGATGTATCTTTTTTAAAAATCTGTCCAGCTATTTACCAACTGACATAACAAGAAAAATAGACTTATTTTAATACTTTGAATGTAGGTAGTTTGCATATAATAGTATACAAGTGTGCTCTAATCTGATTAAATTACTATTTAAAGCACACATTCACAAAAAACAGACAAAAGAATGGCAGAATGCGATCCAGAGCAAATAAGTACCAGCTTTGAAAGTGTGTGTGACATGTTCACATTAAATACCAAATGTTACCCTGAGGAAGGGACTTAATCATGATAATTGGGAGCAAACTTCAAAACAAATGCACGGAGTTCAAAAAGAGACCCTCCCCTGTTTCCTCTGTGAATGTAATGACTCTCCTGCACACTCCTCAGGCACAATGTGACATTCATAGCAAACAGACTATAGGTCTGCAGTGCAAGTCTTTATTCACGGTGTCCTGCTTTCTTTTCCCTACTTTTGCCATCCACCCCTTCATATTTATATTTGGTATTATAAGGGACTTATTGTACTAATGTGCACATAAAGGGAAACATTTTCAGTCCTGGCAAAAAGGAAATGAGAGCATTACTCTTTTCCTATTATATATATATATATTACGTTAAAAAAAAGAGTTAAATCACTGTAAAAGTAAATGTACAAGGATGAGTGAGAGCTATTTCCAGATACTGCTAAATTGTCAGTGGAACTAAGCATAGACAAGAATCCTCGGATTCCTGAAGACTACAAGGTTTTTTTTTCTCAACATGACAACGAAAAACAGTATCTGCAGCAACAGTTTATAATGCACCACAAAAAAAGAAAAAAAAGAAAAGACATTTATATAAGTTGTGCCTGTGCTGTGCAGTAGAGTCATGACAAATGAGGGACATTGAATGGAATCCAGGTGACACTCTTTGGCTGACTGCCTTTTCTCTGCCCACCCAGGGGAGTAATTTCACACTGTTGAGAGGCTCCTGCACACATTTTTCAAACAGAGGAAAGACGCAGCTGGAATGGATGGTAGCATTTGATTTCCCATGTGTGCACCTGATGATAGGTCCGGTTTTGAGAAGTTTCATGGATTATAGAGCTCTGGAGTTTTCTGAAAGTAGTTTCACAAGGTGAAATGAACTGTCTCTTTGCAAAACGCAGACAGAGAGAACATCTGGTATGATAGTTTAAAAATGAATCTCAAAAGGACTTGCCTTTTGTTTTTGCCCTTTCGTTTTTTGCTCTTCCACTTCTCTCCTCAGACGGTTTGGGAAAAGTGGGGGAAGATGACAGAATACACAGCAGAAGCCTCTGATGTAGGGACAACACCAACCCAACCAATCATTTTTTCTGGTTGAATTCTCATAAGGATTATCTATGGTTACGCTTCTATTTTTTGACAGGTCGATTGAACAGCGCTAGCTTGTTTTTCTCCTAAGATAGGACCCAAAGCAATGGAGAATACTTTGTGTGCTATCATCAAAGACCACAATAATCCCCTGTGCTGAAATATAATATATAACTACTGTCATAAGAAAGCAAAGAAAAAGCAAGGGAACATGAGAGGAATACAAAACCAGTTTAACAACAGATCAATGAGATTATTTTTGTCATACTTTGAACCACATATACAATCATACCATAGCTTTATCATATATTCAAAGCTCAACCACTTACATATACAATACAAGAATACGATATCTGCTGACCAAAGAAAATTGCACTTTATAGACTGTAAAGTAGCCCCTCAGAGTCTGTGTTGAAATACCACCCTTATATGGGGAAATGCCCTGGGCAGGGATGCTGTTGAAAATGAGCTGGTGTTAGAGTCCTTTAAACCTCTTTTTAAGTACCGCTAAGTTTTTAGATCGGTGTGTTTTTCTCCCACACTGCTATCTGTCAGTGTGCGAGGTATACGAGCAGAGGAGAAAGGCCAGGGCTATGATGCTAGACAGGTTCAATGAATGAGCCCTTTCTGTTCTCACTCACTCAGGGTCAAAAGTCAAACACAAACATTTTGAACTTGCATGTTGCATGCAATTAAAGTGGTGTGCGACAATTTGAAATAATCATAATGAGTGGGGGGAAATTGTACTCAATTATTCTTAATAAACAACTTATTTACATAGTTTTTGCACAAAGCTTCTTGAAATGAAAACAATCTTGCATCTCTAGTCTCTAATAATGAATTAAATTTCCATCACACAAAAAGTTAAGTATTTTTTACCTTTAAGTTTTACTCTAGTAAATAAACAATCTAGGTGTATTTAATGATTATGGAAGTGACCTTTTAATGTTTTTAAATCAACATAAAGAATAAACATAAGTACAGAATATAGTCCAAAACATGAGTATAACATTAATCAAAAATAAAAAGCTAGTAAAAGAAAATGTTAAAGATTTTTCATAGCTTGAGATATCTTTTGAGTTAATTTCTCTTCCTTAAACTCACTGAGCTGAAGTCTCTGTCAGCCAGCAAGTTATTTCTAATGTTGTAAGATAATGTTTCAGTGCACTAGCAGATTTTCATTGCATTTACAGACAATGCATCAATTTGTATTGTTCTAGTTGTCCATGTGTGTCAGGTTTTACTGATTAAAAGTTCTTATTGGTTATTTAATCTACACATTAAAACCTCTTCTATCACCTATTTTTGGAAAAAAAAAAATCATATCTAGGCTGGTTTCTGAAGACCAGCTCAGCCACATACGAAGTGAAATTCCACAGTTATCAGAGTTTGTGACCGTTCAAACAAAGTTTAGAGCAGGTCAAAGGTCAAACACAATCAGTGTCATTCATTGAAGGTGACAAAATAGGAAACCCGTGTCAATATTGACTTTCACTGTGTACCTACATTCTTTCCACTGGGAGACCTGAGGCAGAGTATACAAGGACAGCGGATTTCGTGGGACCTTTTATCTCCCCGTACACTACCAACAGTAATAATGAGAGGAGAAAGGACTCAGAAGTGAAGAAAACTTCAGCCAAACTACATGAAAAGGTTTCAGAGGAGGAAGAATGACTAAACCCACTTTATCCATGTATTTCTTTTTTTTTTTTTTTAAAAGCAAAAGGAATACTTTGAGGACAAGTTGTCACTGTGTAGTCACAGTCACTTGTTCCACATAGCAAACGTTACGTCCTCTTTTTGCTGGCCATGATAGGTGTGTTTGAACAGGCAAATGACAGCACGAGGAAATCATAGACATCCTGTGAGTTGCCTGCCACATAACAGCAGGAAGCAGACAGCTCTGTGAAAGCAGGTAAACATATTTCATCCCATCCTCTGCTGATCCACCATGGGCGTTCGCTTTGTACAGATATGAGTCTTCAGGCATGATGGTGACACCATTTTCACTTGCTGCAGGTCCAAACATGGGGAATAACCACGTATAAATTAATCCCTTACAGCCTGACAACTTCTCTTTTTCACCCACACAGGAGCAGGCCTGCTTCGCTTTGGCCTTATTGAGCTATGATTGGCTGGTCACATTGACCTCAGTGAATCATCAATCACTGCCGCCTCCAGGTGCCCCAGGTTTTTTTCTTCCCTTATTAGTCTCTCAAGGGCCAATGCCATGATGGATATCACCATAGGGATATCGTTCATCTCTTCGGGGGCTAGTAATGGGGTGGGACCACCCCCACATTCAGGTACTGAGACAAAAGATAACATCAAAAATGTGTTAAGAGCAAAGCGCAGAGGGAGAGGGCTAAACAGATCGTTTAGGGCTGTATGTGTTGTGATACATCAGGGACTGATGATCTCCACTGAGTAAGATGTTTGTCAGCCTGCGCTGAGGAACACGCTATTCTGCGTTGAAGATTGAGCATCCAGCTCCTTTATCGTCTACCAAAATATATTTCAAGGCTCTGGAGGAAAGATAGATGCATTAGATTCAGCCAAGACAAGATATCCATTCTGCCCCATTTGATGTTCAACATGCACCTTAACAGAGCTGCTGTGGATAATAAATAAAGTCTAAACAGCAGGTGGAGCTGTCTCTACAGTTAATGGACCAAGAACAAGGCTTTTTTTTTTTCTTTTTTTTTAAAGAAGTAGATAACAACACATCTTTAAATAGATTGCCCTTGTCTGAACATCTGTATCTTTGAAAAAAAACAAACACATTCTATGGTACATTATACAGTATGAATATACTATCTACATTACTATCTAAGTCACTGTGACACAGTCACCATAAGATGCATCCCAAGATAAGATGGAGGGGTTGTCGTGTCCCCTGTGTGGAGACTGAGCAATAAATACAAAAGATAGTGTTAGTAAGAAGCGACATAGTTTATACAACTGCAACAATGAGGAGCAGAATTTTTAAGTAGCCACTGTAGCTTGCTCTGAATATCATACACATGTTAAAAAACCCCCCCAAAAAACAAACAGCCGTAACAACATCAGATTTAATTTGACAGATGAGATTTTTTTTTAAAAATCCTCTTTGTCTCATATTGAAAATAACATGGAAATTTATTTTGTCAGGATTTTTCTCCCACAGACATTTTAACATGCAAGTTCAATAATTAAATCAGGTGCAGTGTGACCCATTGAACAGCGGATGGCACAATTGGACACATCATGCTTCGCCTGCACTTTCCCCCCTCTTTATACAAATGAGCTTGAGTAGGCAAGCTAGTTGAAAGGAGTAGAAAGGATGCAGTCGCTGCTCTCTGTACGCTACTAATGTATGTGCACTAGTCTGTCAGCTGACCTTTCATAGCTTAACAGAACATTTTCTGTTTAAAATTCTCATTTAAAAAAAAATTACAAAATGTATTTTCTGAACAGTACCTTTGATAGGTTACCTGTTCATGCCTGTCCTCACAGGGATGTAATTTACAATACATCAAAGAAGCATTAAAACAAGAGAGGGCTGGGTGGAGAGGGGGATGTATTATGTATCTTAGGTAGTGTACTGAAGAACAGCCACTATGCGCTGCATTGCGTAATGTTACACTGGGGTGTCTCATTATATAAATACATGTGTGCTGTAACAATGCTGCAAGAAGGTCTGAGCATGATGGCAGAGACTGAATATGCACTCCAACAGATCTTCAGATTGTCTTTTTATTGGTCAGGTTCAACAGAGGCTCAGTGTTTTGAAATGGCCAGCTGAAATGCTGAATTTTGTTTTGATGTTTTTCGCAAGCATACTTTCCAGAAAGTGCCATATGCAGACAGTGGTGAAAAGTAACTTCATTGCTCAGTATTAGTACCATACTTACAATTTTGAGGTACCTGTACTTTTCTTTACTCCTTCTCCACTATATTTCTGAGGGAAATATCATACTTTTTGCTCCACTACATTTATCTGACTGATATATTTGTTACGTTGCATATTCAGATATTAGAAGCAAAACATATGATCAATTTATTGAGTAAAATACCAAAAACTTAAACTTATCTTCTCGTAGACCAACTACAATATTTAAGTCAAGCTTACATGTTAAAGGTGCAATATGTAAGAATTTTAGTTTAAAACATTTAAATGGAGAAATAACAATTTTGATGTTATGTCAAAGACATCTATCTATTGTTTTGCTGAGATATCTCCTGAAGTTAGCATGATAATCCAGCCTGTTCTCATGCCCATGTCGTCAGATAAAGACGTTTTGTCACGGTCCTTCGCATCCCATCTAGATGCACACGGTACCCTTTGGCGTCATGCAAGGATGCACAAGCGTTTAACGTACCAGCAATGTAAAGCCTTCTGCGTCAGTATCATATGACCTCAGCAGATGACATAGCGCAACGTAGGGGTGTGCGATATGTATCATCTACAATAATATCTCAATTGTTGTTTTAACGATGTGCCAGCTGACATTATCGAGTACGTCAGTCACTTTGCAAAAACCAATCAAAAACACCTTGGCCACGCATTCACCGCGTCATGCGTCATACATACACTACACATGT
>JBBPCS010001512.1:1260-14948 GCA_037974645.1 Hollardia meadi
GGATGGAACATCTTATGGGGTCAAAAACATTTGTTCTACCTGCACGCTGAAGCTGGAAGGTTGGTGACAAAGTGTGAGGCTCAGGCACCCTCTCTCTGTTGACCCATTGTTTGCTTTTTACCTTCAGTTTTTTGTGGATGTGCGTGGCCTACACTCTTTTTACCTTTCCTCTGTTTCACAGTTTCCCCTCGAACAATCAACAGCATTACTTGGTGGTGCCCAACGCCATTTTTCACTCCCAAACGCTCTGTTATTGTCAGGTCGAGCTGATCAATCTGAACCTGGTATAACACAGATTTAAGAGGACTTCCTCCGGGTCTTGGCTGTCCTGAATCAATATCACCGTTTCTTGCCTGCAGCTCTCATGAGCACACATTACTGTACCATGAGAAGTATATCAGCTGTACTTTGGGATTAATATGATCCTTGTTGTGAATGATGTAAAAACTCTTTGTTCAGCCTCAGAGCCATTTGCTGTGTCCTCTATGCATTGTGTTCTAAGATGTAGCTAAAACTTTGTTCTCACATCAGTCCTGTATTCAGGTCAGAGTTTCTGCAAGATAAAACCCGCTACTGTACGTACAGAAACAGTTTGTCTTCACACTGGGCTGTTGTTGACGTTGCTATGCCTCTTCTCTGCTGGGGGGGCCGATGCATGTCATTAGTGACGCATGTTGCATTCTGCTCTGTAGACCCCCGGGGCATCACTGAGCAGTTTGTGAGCATAATACACAAATTGGATGGAATGGATTTGTTTGAGTTCACTGCCCATTTTTTTTAAACTGTAAATGTTTCATTTTTAGAGACAGAGAATCTGTTTGTGCTTTTGTTTATTTACATGTTTGTTTTAGGCCCTAATATTACACTATTTTTTATTGATCATTCCTCCAGAATCTATTGTCAAATGAAAAAAACTCTGTATGTACAGTGTCTGTGTGTTGTGTTGCTATGGAGGAACAGCACCAAGCCTCTCCATCTGCCTCTGTTCCCACCGGCTGTCACTCATCCTCCGCAGCTCAGTCTTTATATTATTTACTCAGTCATTATAGAGGAGAACCTGCTGAGGCTGAGCAGAAATAAACAAGCATCAGATAGCAGATTGCACCCTGTCACACCCATTGTTTCCCTATCTTGAATCTGTTACCTCCTGTTACTCAAGGAGTGATGTTGCATTACATCCTGTGCATTCGGTTAGCAACACAACCCTTCCTGTGAAGAAAAGATCCACCCAAACACAATTAAATACTGTGAACAAATGGATTTTGTCAGACAGACTGTAAAGATCACTTACCGGGTAAATTCGTAAACCATCAATTTTCTGTGATTAACTTAATGATTAATCATCGCAACATTACTGAAGAACACCTTTTTCTTATCAAAACAGAAAGTTTGAGGTGATAATGTACTATTTCCTTCATACACACATTAGAATAAAGATGTACTATTAAGTGACAATATGCCTAAACTCATTTTATTGTAGTAATCATACTCAGTAACTCTGATAGAAAAGGAAAGGCAGTCTGCATAACAGGTGGATTTTATAGACATGGATTAATGCATTAAAAACTATCCCACTGTAAACTGTAAAAAGAAATAAATCATAATAGAAATTGCCCTTTTCTTGCACAGTATAGTAAATATGTAATGTAATGTTACTTTTAAGTTTTATTGTGAAAGGACGCCTCCATAGTAAAAGTGACAGTGGCTGCTTCTATATTTCATCAAATTTATTTTAGTTCTGTTTGTCTTTTAAGCTTTTTGAACAGATTCTCATTAAAAATAGACTTTCCGCCTTATCAGCTAGCTTTCCTGATGAGCCACTGCACACACACACACACAAACTCAGAGTTTCCACTGAGGATGTCTGGTCAGAGTCGGGGAGAGAGACTCTGTCAGATGTGTTCGGTGTCGTGTCACTTGTCTCTCTCCTCGCAGAATGGGAAGTACGGGAAGGCCGTATTTCCTTTACCTCATCAGAGGAAACCCCTGGATAGGACTCATCTTTTGTTCTGTCCTTCCACGACGGTCACTAATAGGATTCGGATGGGAAGTCAAACACAACATATAGCACAAAGCCATGTGATATCCCCTCATACCATGTTTCTGTGCCCATGGGCACGTGTGGTGTTTCAAGAGCAATTGTTGTACATATCTTGGACAAATGATGTCATCCATCTTGTGGTCAAAGAGACTGTGGTGGTGTGACTGACATCATCAGTTTGAACCAGATTCTGCCGGAAAAATGTGTTTCATGGCCTCTGGGACATGACAATAAGTGGAAAAAAAATGACTAATAGGCTTGTGGTGTGTGCGTGTTTTTATTATCTGGCGTGTGTTACAGGTTTTTCAAGTCCAACATGTTCCCAACATGTGCTAAAGAGAAAGATATTTAAATAAGTTGGAGACTGAAATGACAGAGATAAAAAATATAGCATAACTGGGGTGGGTAAAAAAAAATTGATTCGCGATAAGAATCTCGATTCTTATCTTCCACGATTCATAATCGATTCAGAAATGTCGCTTTTAACTTTTTAAAGAGAAAAGGCTGCGGATCATTTATGTTAATTGCCTGATTATATTTCAGTCAGAGGTGGAAGAAGTACTCTGATCAGAAGTAGCAATACTACAGTGAAGATATTCTCTGATACAAGTAAACATACAAAAGTATTCGCATCAAAGTGCACTTAAAGTACCAAAAGTAAAAGTACTCATTATGCAGAATGGCATATTTCAGAATAACATATTTTATTATTTATTATTGTCAATTCAATAAAGAATCCGTTTTTAAATCGAAAATCGGTTGTGAATCAAATCGGAGATTTCCAATGATTCACACCCCTAATAACTGCAGTGGGAGCCTAAGCTGGTCTGGACTAATAGATATAGTGCATTTGAGTGTGTGTGTGTGTGTGTGTGTGTGTGTGTGTGTGTGTGTGCACATATACACTAATCTTTCAGGGTCTTTGCTTATTATTTGCTTTCTTTCTGAAAGTCAGGTGAGTGAAGATTGATACCACTCTCATATCTGTCTGTTATGAAGCTGAGACAGCCGGTTAGCTTATTTTAGTATAAGGTCTGTCTGTCTTGTTTAATTCAAAGCCCAAATGTTTAAAAAAAAAACGAAATGTAAAAACAACAAGTTGTGTTTAGCTAAAGAGGTTATATGCAAGACTATTTGCCAGCTTTGTTTTTGTTACCTTTGGACAGAGCCAGGCTAACTGTTTACCCCTGTGTCCAGTATTTATGTTAAGCTAACTGTCTCCTGGATATATAGTTTCATATTTAGTATACAGAATGCTATCAAGCTTCTCATCTAACCCGAGCAAGAAAGCAAATATGCATACATGTACGTATGCTTAAATGTTGAACTATTTCTTTGAGAGGACATAAAACGAGTGAGGTCATATTTCACCCTTTTGCTGACGAGTTGTTTCTAGGCAGCAGTAAAATTTTGTGCTAGAGTTAAAGTTGTGTGGTGAGTTTTAGGTTTATACATGGTTTATGTTTGGGTGAACTTTAAGAGATGATGTCAAGACTGAAACTGACATGCGTGTGTGTGTGTGTGTGTGTGTGTGTGTGTGTGTGTGTGTGTGTGTGTGTGTGGATATGCCTGGCTTTTACAGAGGGTGACTTACCATAATTTGACATTAACGTGTCAATTTCTGGGACTGGCAGCAGGTTACTTCTGAGAGGCCATTTCAAGTTCACTGGCACCAACTGCTGCTTAAACCTTGCCAGTTTGTGGTTTGGACACCAGTATTCTATGTTAAAGACATATTAAGTTGACTTAAACTAACATTGGGCATATTTGGTTGCTTGGATGGTCCAGAAGACACAGTATGACCTTACTGTCTGAAGCAGTTTGGTAGCTGACCAGCTAGCTAGCCACAAACGACAAACCATGTGTGAAATAATATGACTGAATGATGGGGACAAGCTTTTTTGTTTCCTTATAAGGAACACATCACCTGCAATTTAGTAACCTTTATTCTAATACATGTTAAATGAACAGTTCACCCAAAAATGAAAATTCGGTCATTACCTACTAAGTTTCTTTCCACAAAACATTTCTGGAGCTTCACAGCAAAACAGCATTGCAGCATTTCCTTAAATAACTGAAGAAGCTGAGGACTTGGAAAAAATGAAAAAAGAACATGAAAAAAAAACCAAACATAAAATGGCTCCCTACAACTCTCTGGAAGCCCAGAGATCCAAATTTGATTTGAAAAGACATTAATTACACTCTTTCTTTAAAGCTGAAATTTTTCCTGTGGGGTTGCTAACGCTAGCAGCTACTGGGGAAGATTTTGGGTTGAAAAAGGGTGCAAATGATGTCTTTTCAAATCGATTTTTAGATCTCCTAATTTCCGGAGACTCAGATTATCCCAGACAAGCTTTATGGAGCCATTATTTAAAAAAAGATAGCGTAGAGAAGGGACTTTGTTGCAGAGGTATTGTGCATTGTCTGTGTAAAAAAAGACTTGAGTAGTAGACATCATTGTTCTTTCCAGTAATGTTTGCATTCTTCAGCTACATCATTGAGGTGCTGCTGCAGTACGGCTGAACACGACCCATGACCTCCCTGACGAGGAGTGTTTTTCCTCTTGGATTAATAGCGTATCAAATTTTAAAGTTGTTGTTATGAATTAAACAAATGAAAACAAACCTGAGTGTTTAATGGGGCTGGATCCAGGCTAGTCATATCATGTACTCTGCTTGAACTCATCCTTCATCGAGGCCCTCTTCCTGTTAATACAGCTGTCTGGGTGATCTGTTCAGAAAGGCTTTGTAGACTGTCAGGCGAACCAGGACTGAACATGTAGATCAATCTGAGAAGAGGAGCCGGAGAATGTGTCATCTCGCCAGAACAAAAGACTGCCTAATGCTTGTCTTGTGAATGTAAACATATGGACAAGATATAAATGATGTGATCTGATATAAACACATCGCTCTGCCAATCTTAAACATTACTCAACCACATTTCAGGCAAGGTGCAATATTATTTCTCAGGTTTATTTAGAGAATTGGCAAAAATGTTTATGTATTAATTAACTATCTAAACTATCATTATTATATCAACCTTAAAAAATCTGCTACTTTTTACCCACACAATTCTGCACACCAGCGTTTCTCTGCAGACTGTGTGAGGTTGTTTTCCTCCAAACAAGCTGTTTCTCGGGTAATCATCCAAATTGGATTATCATGTCGTTGGTCTGGCTGGAGAGGATCCTGCTGGGCTGGGGTCTGTGATGGTGAGTGTGTATGGATACGTGTGTGTGTGTGTCCCTTAAACGCCCTGCAATCCCAATGTTACCAGTAGGATACCTGTACCATCGAACAGTAAAAAATCTGGGTTGATCACGTAATGAGCTCAGGAAACTTTAAATTTGTTATTAAAGGTTTCTACATTTTCAATATTTACACTTGACGTTTGCTTAGGTTAATATGGCAGTTTACATTCACAAGACAAAGTCTTCAAGGCTGTGTATGAATATATCCAGCTGTTATACAATGGAAAAAATATCTGGATAGGGGCTGCAGTCCTTTAAGTGGCTTTGTGTTTGTTTATGGGTGGGGTTCCCCTTTTGAAATGAGATTCTTGGCAGTAAAAAGTGAACACTGCTATTTTGGGCATTGTACTGCTCTTGCCTTACAAATTACCTCACCGTTTTGTCACAAAGATACAGTTGTGTTTATTGCAGAGCAATTATATTGGTAATATTGTACACATCTACCCCCTATATGTGTGCCAGAGCTCAAATTTAATATTTACACCTGCACCGTTAAGGCATATCTGCACGTTTTCTCTAGGTAAATTAGTGCAGGACTCAGGCAGGCTCAAATTCAGCTCACACCCAGGCCTTCCATCAGCTGTGCGGCCAATTCCTAGATTTTGGTAAACAATACGCAACAGCCCAGTTTCTGCTCAGAGAAATCTTTCTGTACAAATACAGTAGAACAACAACAGTAGAAATGAGTGGATATATGCTTGATATAACATTGTATAACACTCAGACACACCTGTGATCCCACCCAGATTTTGCACAGTTTTTGGTTAAATGCATCAATGTGGTGCACTTCGAGAGCAAGATTAAGAGGCTAGATCATAAATAACATAAACAGAAATAAGAAATTGAAGAAAAAATAAAATGTTGAATACAAAATATAACACTGAGCTTTGGCTCTCCTTATACAGTGTAAATGTCAGCCTGTAGGCTATAGTCAACAGTGAATGTCAGTGTATTGCTTTCCATCTTACATTAGTCCGGAGTTGTAAGTAAACCTTGACAGATAGACTAGATAATCATCATTGTTTCAAAATGATGTGCCTGTGAGGAGTGTCATCACGCTCATATATTGCCTTTGATTCTCTGTGCATGCAGATGAACGCATGTTCGGGCGTGGCGCGGTTTATCTTTTCCAAGCCACAGTTTCTAAACACTGTTGCCCGATGGGGCAATTTATTATGTTTAGGAAACATAATAAATAGTTGTATTTCACTCTGTCAGGTACAAAGTCAAACAACAAGTACAAACATAGACTTGGAAGTGACAGACAGAGATGCACTGCAAGCTCGCACATCAACTTAACATTACTGTTATTTGCTCACATTAAACTTGGAGAGAACACAGGTTTACCTGATTGCTGTTACCTCAATTCACTCTCATGGTGGTTTTTTCCCTACAATTTTACTATTTTCGTGACCAGAAGGACACTTCCACGTCATAATCTAATCAAAGTTGTAAACATTGACACCTGCTTTGATAGGCGGGGGCAGTAGTGTAGAGAGTTTTAGGCCGCTTGGCTTCGCTAGGAGTGCGTGTACGAGGTGGTTACGATGGTAACACAAGGAATTGGAGGACCCAGATGCAGACACGAAACTAGAGGCAGAGTATAATGCAGTTCAGCGTTTTAATCATATACAAAACAGCAGGCTTACGGATGGTGAGGCAAGCAATAGTTAAAACCAGAAGAAGTGTCCAACAAGGCAAACAAATCCAAAGAGAAGAGGCAAAAATCCAGTCCAGAGAAACGGGCAAGGTATCCAATGTCCAAAAAGGCAGGCAATGTTCATAAACAAAAATAGAAAAGATGCACTAGGAAAAACACAAGGAATAACACTTGGAAAAACATGAGGAAAAGGCTGGAACGTGAGACACAAGGTACTACAACAAACTGGCAAAGACTGAACAAAACACAGGACTATATATACAGACAGCAGACAAGTTAACTAGACACAGGTGCAACTAATCAGGGCAGGGCAGACAATCAAAACTGGTGGGAAAAGAAAAAAGGCAGGAAGAGTAAAGCAGACAGGACACAAGGAAAGAACCTTCAAAATAAAACAGGAAACTAAACCCAAAACCATGACAGTTATGAGAAGTGGTAAAAGATTTTTGGTTCATTATGAAACTATGGCGGGACATGTTAGACTATGGCAGCCTGCCGAGATTCAAGTCTCAACTCTAGTTACATCTCGTATCTGCTTAAATTGAACTGATTTAATTGGAGAAAGGTTTGACGTGTCCTATCTGGCACGTTTAGACTTGCTAACATACTGTATCAGATTGAACCGAAGGTATGGCAAAAAATAAAAACGTGTTTGCCATCACCTGTGTGCAGTTATTGCCTTGTTAATCATGGCAGGATGTGTGATTACTTAAATGGGTTGATTTTGACACCCGAACAACATTTCATAAAATGCCATCTGCTGATGTTTTCTGTTGAGTGAACACATTCCTGACATACTGTCTTATCTGCCCTCTGCACTGTGACTGATGTGAAGATAAACAAATTCTACTTTTGTTTTCGAGTCAGCTTTTTTTGACTCACAGTTCAGATTTTTACCTCCGCTCTGATGTTATATCAGCCTGCTTATCTTTGCCTTTCCTCAGACCGTCTCCTCATCTCGCTCACTTATCCTCATTACAAGTCACAAGTTACACAAATGGGCTCAACAGCAGTGAAAGGATCACCTGTCATCCCCCTCAACCCTGAATCAAGTCTCAAACCACTACACCATCAGAGGGTGACAGGCCTGAACAGAGTGGACACTGCAACTCTCTAAACCTGTCTGACAAAATCAGATTAATGATTGTTGTGTAACTGTGGCAAAACTAACAGACAGAAAAGACAGAAAGTAAAGTTGACTTTCTTCTCATCTCTGGGATATTTAAATAAAGCAGTGTCTCATAGAGCTTCGACCACACCTCAAGCTACTTGTTGAAGGCGCGTTTTGTCTATTAAAAGTGACCTCAAATCCCCCAATATCTCTTAAGCAGTAATCGGTCAGTTTACACTTTGTCTGGACTTTATATAATGAGGCCGAAGGGGCCATGGTGTGTGGCTTGCCAGTCACATCCACCAAATCACTGAGGCCAGCCACAGCGGTCAGCAGAAAAGGTTGTTGTGTAACTGTGCTGGTTTCTCTTGTCTCTCTGCATCTCGCCCAAAGAAATACTAATTAGTATGCCCAGTGCAATGCCTGGCTTAGTTAATGACTTGAAGTGGAATTTGTCCTGTACCAATTGTTCTGGTACAGGTTATTAATGCTGCTGACAGTGTGGTTATTATGTCCGGGTTATAGGTGATGACCATGCCCTAGCTGTGGTTCCCTATAGTTTCATGGTTAAAGTGTCAAGCAAAGATTGTTAAGGATGAGAACTTTAAAGTGGTGGTTTACCCAGTATGGTGGAAGGATTTGCTGAATATTGACATGCCACACACCAATCAGACTCTTCAGTCAGTTTTCATTTTCAACTACATTCCACATAGATTATACGGAGGTACAGTATAGTACATAGACTGGCACAATTTTATAGCGGTTTAGCTGAAAAGCAAAGGTAAAGTTATTAAGTTAGTTGAATAGTATACTGATGGGGTGTTCAGGTGTTTGTGCAGGTGATAAAGCTCCGGCCCTTGAGCAGCTGATACTGGTAATTCTCTCTTGTGGATGATGATCGCAGTAGTATAGCAGCACTGCAACTCTATGACCTCACAACAAAACTTAAAGAAGTACCACCGGTGAGGTCACATAGAATCAAACTGGTTGAAGCTAGTACACCGGATCTCAAAACTTTTTGTTTTGCCTCTTGTCCATCCATTCACACGCATAAGGCAAGGCACCAGCCTATCAGTTTAGTTTCAGTGTGGGACAACATGTGGACAGTCGGAGTCAGGGATCAAACCATCAACATTGCAATTAGGACAACCTCTTGAACCACAGTCGCCCCAAGTAGTCAATTGAGACACATCTGAAATTGAGACTCTGTTGCTGATGCCAGGTGAGAATTGCAGTCCATCTCAACTTGATCTGATGTAGGTTTGACTAGGCTGTGGCTACGTGGATAATCAAGCTGAGATCTGTGTAGAATCTGTAGTCCACTGAAGGACACTAAAATGTATCCCTGGGTTTGTCTGTCATTCACCCATAAACTGGGTGATATGCTGACTTCTTAATGCTTTTTATATGGCTGGAAAGATCAGTGCTATGAAAGAATTCTGTCAACAAGCTTCATGCTTCTCACGCTCATTGTCATTCCACACCTTACAAAGAAGGAAGGAAAATTCATTTTCCCACCTCCACTAACATAAAACCCTTCCCCATTAGATTTAGCAGGTGGTTTCAATTCCTGTTCATTCTGCCAGTCTGGACTGTGTTTCCACAACTGCTGTGCTATCTGGGGGGTTTTCACATTTCAGGTGTTCTACAACCTCTCAGACAACTCCCAGAAGCAACCAACACCTCCAGTCATTGTGCCTGCAGTTACGTAATTTTGAATGCACAAATTCATGCAAGATTCAGCTTTCAGCTGTTCTGCTAAATAAAAACCAATGTGAGTCCTGTGGATTCAAGTCAAGCTGTTTATTTGTCATGTTACAATTAAGCAGTAAATGCCAATGAAGTTTGTGTTTTCCCTCCAACAATGCTCATGCAATATCTATAAAAAGAATCATATGTGTGTGCTGTAATGTGTGCAGTTTAACAGTCTTATTGCCTGCAGGTAGAGGCTGTCCCTGAGCCTGTTGGTACAGGACTTGCCAGACAGCAGCAGGCAGAACAGTTTGTGGCTGGGGTGATTGGGGTCCTCGATGATCCTGTTTGACTTCTTCCTGCACCGCTGGGTGTATAGGTCCTCCATGGATGCCAGCTTTTTCCTGGTGATGTGCTCAGCAGTTTTCTCTTTCATGCCTGCCTTAACAGGCATTACAGAGGCATTGTCTAGGTCAGGAACTCATTGATGTGAACCACGAAGAACCTGAAACAGTCTCTCCACCATAGTCCCAGTAGTCCCATCACAGTTGTTCATCAACAGAGGGATGAAGACGCAGCCCTGAAGGATGCCAGTGTTGAGAGTCAGGGTGGAGGATATGGTGGTGCCTATCCTCAAGGCCTGTGGTGTCTTGTCAGGAAGTTCAGATCCAATAACATAGGTCAATGTTGAGTCCCAGGTCTCTGAAATTGAGGACGAATTTGGAGGGCACAATGGTATTGAATGCTGGTAAGATAATTAATGAACAGCATTTTCATGTATGTGTTTCCCTGGTCCAGGTGGGAGAAGGCAGTGGGGAGGGCTAGGAGGCGATGGCATCATCTGTAGATCTGTGTGGTCTGTATGAAAATTGCTGTGGGTCCAGTGAGTCAGGGAGGGAGCAGGTGATGAAGGGTTTGACTAAACTCTCAAAGCTTTTCATTGTGGTGGGGGTGAGTGCTACTCGGCAGTAGCCATTCAGGCAGGGCTTTGGTCTTTTGGGGACAGAGACAATGGTTGTCTTCTTGAAATGTGGGGTCTACAGACTAGAGCAGTGAGAGGTTTTAAGAGTCAGTAAAGACATCCGATATGGGCACACCTTGAGAGCACAGCCAGGGATGTCGTCACGTCCAGGTTCCTTGCGTGGATTAATACTTTTGAAGGATCTGCACACATCTTCCCGTGATATTAGTAGTGGGCAGCGGTCCTAGGCCTTTGTACCTCTTCAGCCAGGAAATTATTCTCAAAGTATAGTAAAGTAAAGTGTTTAGTTCATCTGGAAAAGATGCAAACATTATCTCAGCACATTATGTTCATGCAAGGTGAATCACTTTATAATTCATGGTTGCACAGATTGTTCTCGCAACACATTGTTGTATTATTCTTGAGATATTTTTTGATGTGTTATTTTTAGGTCAATCCCAAAATAACACCCAAATAATCCCCAGTAGCCAATTATCATTATAATGGAATGCAGGCCCAGCACCCTCAGCAATAACAAATCTCACATGCTATCAATAGCTCACGTGTTCTTCTATGGTGGGCCTTGCTCCCTGGTGTTGACACAGTTGGTGTTTGTGCAGATGACATAGATGACTATCAAGGGCAGACCAAGTCCCTCAGGCCGCCTGACGCTCTGTGTAGCCGCCATTACAGTAAATAGCACAGCCTCTCACTCTCCATAGTGGAAAGTGCTGACTGCTGTGAGTGACTGAGAACACACACACTGATACCTATACACTCATGAGAATTCACCAGTACAAACACACATACGTGGCAGTAATTGAGCCATATCCAGTGGTGGTAGAGGTTCCTGTATACAGACCAAAGCATAACACTGGGACGACATGTCCATTCATCTCCACTGAGTCTTTTCTCCTGATTCACACTGTAAGAGAGGGAGAAGGGATTGAACATGTCCTTTGTAAAGAAGTAGTTACAAGGTCTGCTGTATCTCAAAATAGTGCAGCTGGTTTGTAAATTGGCCTGTATGCATAAAAATACAACTAAGGTAGGGGATGTGTACAGATTACAGGGCTTTGCTAACGTTGAATGTCTTCTTTTTGATGAGATTTTCTGAGTGTCAAATATGCTGAATTACAGAGCATACAGAGTTTTCAGTGATAATGAAAAAGGTTTAAGGCTTCAAGCAATGAAGTAGACTTTATTGTGGGAGCTGTCCTCCTTTAATTTCAGGTTTTGATTTCACTCATTCCGAGCTAATTTGTGTTTGTGTCCCAGCATTACAGACTTCAAAAACACACAATGAGTAAATAATATTTAAATAAAATGAATGCATCTGCTTTTACTTGTCACAGATTTGTTCACCTCAGATATACAGTATGATATGTCTCAGAGTGGATTGCTGTAGTTCTATGGCAGAAGACTTGGGTGCAGAGGGTAATAATGTGTTTTTGTCTGTTTTTGTCCTAGTTGGCGAGACATTGTTAACGTAAGCAGTCCCCCGAGGGATAAGATTTTCAACACGCACCATTTAAGCTCCTGCTTAAACTTTTAAAACACCTGTTGATTGTCTCAACGGCACAGCTCGGTATTATTTTACGCCGTAACACACACGGTAGATGGGAAATTAAAATTTAAAAAAGTCTGAAATATAGTGTTGACTGCAGCTTTGGTCCGTAGCCCAAACTCCCCCACCCTCCTCTGGTTTTCTCAAGGTAAATTGAAGATTAACAGAAGGTAAATTGAGAATAATAGTGACCTCTTTTTCGGGAGCCTTGAATAAATGACACAGCTTTAGTCAGTGCTTAACTTAGAAACTGCTTCTGACCAGACGTTTTATGCATTGGAAGTTATCCTCTAAAGGAAATGGTGACAGGCCTTTCTCTAGCTGATATACTGTATATGTGTTGCTATCTGAATCTTGTCAAATAATGTATTTTTGCCCGACCTACATGGGTGGAGATATTTAAGTGTTTTTCTGGGATTGTCAAAATGTTCTGGCACTCATTTACATTGAATTTTTTGCCATCTCTCAGTTCATCAAAGAGGAACAATGAGAATCTGAATCACTTTATTTAACAAGTACAGTATGGATGAATTGCCCATTGAAGGCGAAGTGCTATTGCACTACTTGAACAACACTTCTTGAAGGAAGTGGCAGCTGTGGCCTTTGCAAAGTATTGCAAAGCTTGGGGCTGTTTAAGAACACTTTATTCCCAGCTTTGGTGGCAGATATAAAGCTTCTGGATGCTTACAATTTTCACGGTCACATCTCTTCTGCTTTACACTTTTATTCGTCATTATCTTGAAGTCCAACATCTTCAAAGCCTAACCTGTTCAACCTTGCTTTTAGTCAACCATACCAGCTCTATAGGGGAACACCTGTCCTGTTAATTTCACTGTCAGCTTTGATGGATCTGATAATTAAACAGCTTTTGAAGCACAGGCCACAGCTGCCATGCTTCATTTCCACTTTTTCAGAAATGTTGCCTTCCCCTCTTGAGATGAATTTGCTTCTCATACTCTTATGGGACATTCCCATTTCTTTCAGCAGTGCTTTCTAGCTTACTCTGATGTCCCTCAGAGGGTTGATTTGCATTTAACATCCAATTCATTTTTTCGTTTCCCTATTTTCTTTCTGTGGTTCTTTTCTTCTTTCCCTCACGAATGTCCTCCTGTGCTTGACTGTCTCTACTTGTCTTGTCTGTCCTGTATTTTGTTTTTCTCTCTGTGTCTCTGGAGTGTCAGTATGTTCAATTCCAACTGTCAAGCACAGCAACTTCAAACAAGAATCTCATGTGCAAGAAAATCTAGACTGGTTCAATATTTTAGTGTTGAGCTAGTTGATATTGGTCTTCAGTGTTGGTGATATATACGTTATGTTGAAAGACAAAAATAAAGACAGACACACACACACACACACACACACACACACACACACACACACACACACACACACACACACACACACAC
>JBBPCS010001513.1:0-14948 GCA_037974645.1 Hollardia meadi
CTGTGTTAATCATTTTAGTTGTAGTGTGTCAGTTTAAATGTTGATTGTTGTATTCTTGTCCTTCCTTTTATGTAAACATATTTATTTCATCTCTTGTTATTCACTTTGTTGTATTATGTCTGGACCCCCTCAAAAACGAGATGATTCATCTCAAGGGGTTAATCCTAAATAAACTTGTACAACAACAACAACAACTCTGTTGCAACTTTACAAAAACTTTGAGTTCCAAGTGGGATTTTCTTGAATGATGTGATGGTGAGGTATTGTACATAAGGTCAAGTGCCAGCTTTAATATCATTATGTAGTGGAAGATGTGAAGAATTTTTATCAAAGTAATGACATTAAATTGAATAATTTAGAAGTTTAAGACTTGAATAATTTAAAGCCTGTGCTCTAAGGGTCGGATTTTTGCATTTCAGCACATTTCTGAAAAAGCCTGAAAAACTTCTGCATTAATCTCACCATATGGGTGGAATTGCTTCTTTTTTGTTTCTTTTGGCCTCATATCACTTTAATTCTCAAATTTCACATAAAGTGTACATGTTCTACTACCTGGAATAGTTTTTGTTGTTGTCTTCATTAAAAAACACAAACTAACACAAGCCTCCCTTCTGTTTAGGCCCCGAATTGTTACATTTAGAATGTTTGGTACCACTAATCCTTTGTAGTATCAGCGTCAATATCTTTAATCTTTTGTCTTATTAGAGCCAAAAAACACAGTAACACTAGAAGTTTTCTTACAGGGACCCACACAGGACGCTCCCTGCTGCAAAGTCATGCATTAATGTGGTGTTGAGTCCTGGGTATCATGTTAAATGAAAATACTGTGGGAATCTCTCCTACAGTCAGAGTGTCGCTCTGTCTCTCTCTGTCTCTCTCTGTCACACACACACACACATACACACACACACACACACACACACACTCACATACACACAGTGACAGTGACAGTTAAATGAACTGGGAGAAATGCCACATATGAGCCATGCTTGGGCTATTTTTTCATACATTCATAACTTCCTGACATTTCTCCGGGTATACAGCTGAGTTGCTGGTGATAGGAGTCATTGTAGCATGGATGACATTATCTAGCCTACAATACTACATGTAAAATATGCAATAAGCTTACTACTACTACTGCTACTACTCCTGGGTTTAAATAGCCTACTTATGGACCACAGAAAAAAAATAATAGACAGGAGAAAAGCCCTCTACTTCTGTAGATTCTTGGTGAAGGACTTGATGAGACTTGTTGCCGTGGTGGATACCATCAGTAGGCCTTAATGGAGATGATGTGCAGGTGGTGGTAGCAGACTGGCAGTTGAATCAAATAATGTGGCTAATAAAATTAGTCTGTTTTGGCTGGTGGCTCATCTTTATCATTGAGCAAAGCTCCGTTAGCTTTAGGCTAATATCTCAGTTACCCAGACACACCGCAGGCTGCTAACAGCTAACTAGCTCCGATTTCAAATGTGCTCCAATTTGTACAATATATCACCTTACAGCATCTCTGTATAATAAGAATACAAAGAGAAGTGTCTGTATTTTTGGCCGTATTGAAAATCATATCTTCTTCTTCTCTTCCGTATTTCTAAATACCCTTGTCTACTGTAATACTTTGATACTGCCCAAGCCTAATATGCAGGAAACACCCCAGAAACACATCAGAGACAGGAAAATACACACAGTGTTATACTTTCTGTGAGACATGTACAGTATATGGTGTGCAGGGATGTTTGATTTGGATCATAGTTCAAGGACGGAAATGAGTTCTGAGTCACTAGAGGCTGCAGTAACGACTGCAAACCTGTCATTTCTGTTCTTATTCCAACTTCTGTCTACTGGACTATATTCACCAACCAAACATAGTGGTTTTTGTGTGTTTTTATCTGAAACAGAAAGCCCACTATTAAGCGAACACACTGATGTACAATGATGTTCAAGGTCTCTCTTTTCTAGACTTAAATCTGAGGTTGGATTACCAAACAGGCAACTGCCTCCAGGCCCCACATTGCCAGAGGGCTCTAAAACCCATTGTTTCACTCCATATGAACAGATTGTACATAATTTGATAATTTGCTAAATTGTTTTAGCCATTTGGACCACTGAAGTACAACATCAACTAAAATGGATCCTCCATTACCTAATCTTGTGGCCCTTGGACTCAAAAAACATCCAAAGGCTAGAAGTCCTACAAATAAAGGGTGTGTCAGTCCTAACTTAAGGACTCCGACTGTAAGTCTCTGGTCTCATCAAGCATTTAGTGCTGAGATAAGTTAAAGGTAATCCAAAGGACTCCTTCATCACTAAGACCTGCTCACAATCAATCAGTTGCTGCTTTACATCAGTTAATGCACTTTGTGGTGTCAGTGATCCAGAAAAATTCAACAATAATGAACTTTAATTAACATATATTTGATGGCAGCGAGTTATTGATGGTTTTGCACACCTTTCCATTACGGTGACTCTGTAAATGCATTTTGCTGCATTGATGAGCTGTCTGCCAGAAGTATTCCTAAAAACTAAAATGCTTTTATTTAGTTCCATGGATGAAATCTGCGATGCAGTTAATAAAATATCCCAAATATTTAATATTAAATGCATCTCTATTCTAACTCAGTTTAATTTGATCCACTTTAATTTAATTTGTGCTTTGCACACCTGTTTATTGATGAATACTTCCACTCTGTGGCAGCATTCACTGACACAGAGTGGTCGTCTGTCCACCAGTCGCTGTAGTAAGACTGTTAATGCAGGATACAAACCTGGTAACAACCCTACAACAAACTGACAATAAAGCTAGTAACAGGGGTCATCCCTCACTTAGCTGTAGAGTCTTCTTCCTTTCCTCAGAAGCTCTGAAGTCAAAGCTCTTAGTTAGAAACTTTCAGTGCCATTTAGGATGAGTCCTAGTATAAAGATCTTTGTAAATACGGCATCTGGTCTTGTGAAGGGGCTCTGTGTCAAAATCCCGCTTGAAGACATTTATTATTTTAGATTACATTGTGTTCACATGGTCCATATTCTTAATTAGAGTTGTGTGTTGCTTCAAAGTAACCAACACACAGAAAACACAGGGCCAGTGTAGGAGCACTGGTTGGTTTTTGGGCTTTTAGGAAGTTAGTGAAACTGCCATGTGAAGTGGGAGTCAGTAGGGGCTCAACAACTAATTGTTAAACAAGTGAATCGAGCCATGCCCACAGTGCTCCAGTTAAAGCTGGCCTGGTTCCAGTTTGGCAGTTGCCTCCCTGCCAGGCCACTGCCTGCCACCTGCTGCAACACCTGGAGACCAAAGGGACTTCACGTCTGGACTCCGGGGTGATGAATAAATCCAAATGATTGGTGATCAATGAGCCAAAGCTGCACTATGACCTGTCACTATTCACTTATACGTGAGTCTGAACGGTGAGTGCTCATGACTCTGCACATGTGCCCTCAAGCACTCCTGCACATATTGTGCAACTATATCTGCATAATTCTTAACAGCCAGGTAATAATGCAGTTTTTACTCCTTATCATTTCTCATTGTTCTGCAGGTTCCACAGTCAACTCCCAGTTTGTTGCTATTGTGATTTTGAACAACATTTCGACAGATTCAGCTTTTGCAGTGTTTTAATTTCTCCAGAGGACTCATTAAAATTCGTTTTATACCTTCTCAGCTTTTAACTAAATGAACTGTGCAGCCAATAAGGATAAGACAGCAGTCAGGAGGACCTGCTGAAAGATTCTATGTAATGGACTGCTTGTCAGTGATGGTCAAAGGCTCAAATTCTCAAGATTGCAGCATGAATGTTTCCACAACGACAAAAGTGAAAATGACACCAAATATCACTCCAGAGAGAAATTACTGGAGCTTTTTGCACATGAAAAGCCATTATGTTCTATAATGTTCTCCATTTGTCAAAAAAGGCATTTAGACAAAGATTTATTTCAGTTCAAGTTGTATGAATAAAAACAGCCTCAGGTACCTGTCAACCTGCCAAAAAACTTCAGTCAAGCTCTGGTCCCAGAACAGCTGAAAAACACATAACAGACACACAGTTCTAGTTTCACATCAGCTGCGGTGCAGGAAGAGGAAATAGATGCTTGCCGGTATCATCCCAAAGGAGGATCATCTTTATGAAACCCTCAGGTTGAGCAACACAGACAATGACTCATATGTAAGAGACTGGAGGGCTATAGGCCGCAGAGAACAGCTTCTATTTTAGGCACATTGTTCTGAGAAAAATGATGCCTCCTTTTTAAAACTACATGAAGCACAGCAGTCCCATTGATTCACACATAAAACACAGTGAAAATCAAAAGCTGGAGAAACTTTAAGAGACGACTCTAGACGACAACTCCCTCACTGATAACGATGAGGGCTCATACGGTGAGTTCCCTTCATGGATCAATCAAGAATTGACAGGTGATCAAGTGTCCATCTGACTGTGCTGAGCACCACCTGCCCACACACGCACACAAACACAGTGCAGCGCTACGTACATGGCTGATACCCACTGTTTTCCTACAGTGCAAAGATCAGAGCAGGTGAATCGCACAGCTGCCCCTCCCTGAACAAAGCCAAGCATTTGCAGAGATTCTTCTCCTTCATGATACCTCCTCCTGACGGGGCACATCCCTGTTCTCTTGTTTCTCCTCTCACTTTATCTCTCTCTCTCTCTCAATTAAATGGTGGATGACTCCCTGCAAAGGATGGAGGGGGGGTGTACAGGTTGTTGAGCAGGCAGGATCTAACCAGAAACTTCTCTACTACCCATCGCACCCTCGTTCATAATATATCACAAAAGCCGATCAGATCAGATAGGAGGATCAAATAGCCGGTTTGGAATGTATGAAGTCCCTCACAGCCTGCTTTAATGATGACATCCTCAGAGTCGGGGGCACAGGTTTTTATTCAGCTCTGATAATAGGCTACTGGTGTTGGGGGCTGGTGGGTAAGTCAAAAGAGAGCAACCCTGCAGGCAAAGTTTCCCCTTTCTCTTCTCTCTCAAAAGATACTGTAATTGAATTATAGCGCAACTGATACTTTTATGTCCGACCTCCCCTTCTTTCCCCCTGAGTCTCTACAAAAGACACCAGCCATGGAATTTGTCTTGTTTTGTCTCTTGGCTTTGAAAGCCGATGCTAATAAGAAATGGATAAAAAGCATACTATAGCATGTTATAATTTGGAATGAAGTGCTGAATAAATTGAGTGGAAAGAAACAGAGGCGATAACTGTTAATCAGCCCATTTGATCATTAAGACAAACATATGTCTGGCATTCCAACAAACAGCAGAGTGTAACTGGTGCACAAAGATGCCCAATCCAGAAATTATGGTTGATCTTTATACATCAAAAACAACAGCAATGCAGGAGAGAGACAGAGAGAGAGAGAGAGAGAGAGAGAGAGAGAGAGAGAGAGAGAACGAGATGAGAGGATGGGGGAGTGTGAGAGAAATGCTGAGAAGATGTGAGGGGAGAGAAAGGGAGGAGCACTTTGCCTTTTCAAAGTGCAAATGAAATACTGTACTGTCTCACACTGGCATAATAACACTACAGCCCACATACAGTATGGTTCGATCTGCTCATGTCTTGTAGCACAATAATGTAATATAGTCCTAAAAAAAGGCCTGAAAATGTAATAAAAATTTAAATAAATCTGATTAAAAATGTAATAATACCCAAAAATGTAATAACTTGATCAATATTGGAATACAATGTCCTGACTGATATTATAATAACATTTTTACTGATTACTGAGATTACCTCTGGAAAGAGTGAGGAAAGCTGTTTCCAGTCCTGTTCAGAATGGCCCTGTTGCTTGGCCTCCAGCCTGCAGCTTTCTTGAAAACCGCTCATCCAAACTACCTCCCAGTCGACTCTGACTGTGTAGGGTTGTCAAAATATTACATTAAAACTCAAAGCAGCTGACACCTCATTAGATATAACCAGCACCATTTTACAGAGGTAGAAGAGAAGATTAGTCCACCCCTCTCTCATGGCTTTAACGTAGTGTAGGGCTGAAGCTAACAATTTTTAATGATTAATGTAGTAATTGTTTTTTTCAATTTGTCAATTAATGTAACAACTTATTTATTTATCATTCTAAAGATTTTTTTTTAATATTCAATTAATATAACAATTAATTTACTCAACATATTCAAAAGACTAATTTAATCACTGTATGTCATTGCAACCCTTTACCTGAACTGGAGAATCAGTATTTCTACTGAAGTACTTAACGGTTATGACAAGGATTTATTTCATAACTGAAGTAATGTGCAGTTAAGATACGAGTGTGGCACAAGAAAAATAATAGAAACAACTTTGTTTCAATTAGTTAGTTTGAGCTAGTTCCTCAGTCATACATGACCGCTAAAGTAAATAAAATACAAAACGGACAAATAGTAGCGTTAGATGAAGCATGATGTAATGTGTAATGGGCAGAAATTACTTTTAACATGGGGGAGATGAAGAAACGATATATCTAACACTTAAATTATTTTTTTTAAGGAAGGAAAGCCTTCTTTTAGGTGGCTAAAATGCATTTTGCTGCTGCTCCTGTTAACAGCAGTACATTTATTGTTTAGCTTCCTAACGGTACTCCTGCTAAAGGCTTCCTAACAACATGGTATTTCACCCCAGGGCCCACGCCTTATGTCCTGCATCACACAAAGTGTTGAGTGTCTGATATGTGTTCTCATCACCTCGCATTGGGTCATCTCAATTGTAACTTCAAACAGACATGTTTGAACACGTTGACTTATTAGTTTAACCCAAATCATGATCTTTTCTCAAACTACTCTAACCATTGACATAAATAAAGATGGACGACCCGTCTCCACTTCCTCCCATTGTACAAAAGTGAAGCCAAAATATCCCGGATAAAAGCGCTGCCATCTTGCACTGGTGACGTCATTCGGAGCCAGAGTCTGCGCAGTAGCGACCGGGTGGCAGAGCCGCGGTATCAAGTTCCCGCCCATACACTCGCCACCCAATCGCGAGCAGGGCTCAGCTGTCAATCATGACATTTCAACCCATTTTTATAGCATGAAATAACTAATTAAAACCAAACTGATCAGAAAAATAAACGCTTGAACATACATCAGCGTGATAAGAACTACCTAAAATGACAGAAACCATCTTTTGGAAAAAAAATGTATTTGACGTGTACTTACAGTTTTTAGTTTGGCTCATGTCCTACCTAAAATCATTGAGGAGGAGGTGTTTATGACATATACTGCAGCCCACCACCAGGGGGCGATCGATACGTTTTGGCTTCACTTTTGGGGAGCTCTCATGTCTTTATATACAGTCAGTGACTCTAACCAAGTAGTTTTGTTGCCCAAACCTAACAAAACTACTAAGTCAAAAAATAAAAAGTGAAAATTACATGTCAATCATGAGCACGAACCCCCAGTCCCCTGAATGACAGTCCAAATCAAGAACTGCTTAGCCATCACATCTTACTACTAGAAATCGTCCCTCTTTATACTATTCCACTATTCCTCATATAATCGCCAAAATGGTCTTACAAGGCAGAATATCACATTCCATATACATAGATTTGAGACCAAATATACAAATCCCACTCCGGCTACTTCTGTAAAGTAAACTGGGGGTGTGCCGACCGTCATCTACTGTAAGCTTTGTTTTCTACTTCTCTGTTTTTAGAGCACGCCATCTGAATTGCTTTTCTGTGACTCTCTTGGTTCTCCGACTTGTCTCTCGTCTCGTCTCTGTGTGTACCTCCCTCACTGAGTTGAGCCTTGAAGCCCCATCCCCGCTGATATACAGAGGCTGTTCTATTGATTATTTCAAAGTTTATTAATATTGAACGTGTTGCGTGTCCAGATTGCACCAACTTCATCACTGCACGTCCTCGGGTCCCCAGCAATACATGCGCCAACTGTAAAGTAGATCAGATGATATTCGGAGGACATACAGGCAGAAAGACAGACAGACAAAGACTCCTTGCTTTATAGGTAGATGAGAGGGGAATGAATTTGTTGTGTAACTTGGAGAAAGAATCAAAAAGTCATGTCACATGACTTGACTCGAGTCAGACTCGAGTCACATTTTTGAGGACATGAGGTTTACATTCTTGAATTACATTCATAAAAGACTTTACTTGGTATTCATGAGACTTGACTTGACTTTGACTTGAGACATGACTCAAAAGGACTTGATTTTTTTTATTAAATACTTGCATTTTTCTAGATATTGAGAAGTTACATTTTTAGAAGTTACAACGTTAGCTGACTCATGACATGCCATGACTCACTTCTCTGCTGTCTTAAATGCATCTTCAATATACCATTAATTTGAAAAATGCGCCCACTCTGTTAAAATCATTGCTGCCAGTGTTGTTGTTAGCGTATGCTTACCATGCTTCATGGTCACTGTCATATTAGAAATGATCCAAAATGGCTGTATTATCATTTTAGATCAACACTCAACATTGGTTCGGAGTTGAGTGTGAGGAGCTGCACTGTAGTAGTGGTCAATAAAGTTTTCACAGTTGCTGATGTAATCCAGTTTTCCTCTGAAATGATCCAAGTAAATGGCAACAACAGTTTCTGTGGTTTTGGTTGAAATATATCTGTGGTCTTAATAAAACATTTGCTTTGTTTGTTTCTACAAGTAACTAGTAGTAGTAAGTCGCCCCATGATGAATCTCCCGTGTGCAACTCTCATGATCTCACTCTACGTTGTTTTTCATTTGATTGCCACAAAAGATCAGTTAGATTTTTAAGGCGCCACATGTTGCCAACATGTTAAACATACTATATCCACAGGTATGTTTATCTTTTGGTTGTCAAAAAGATAACACTTTTTAAATTATGGCGATGTTTGGATTAATAACTGTTTAACCGCATGCTGTTTATAAGACAGAGGTGATTTGAAGAGTCTGAAAGTTAATGAGCCTGAAAAGTGGTGATTAAAAATGATTTAATCAGTGATTTGCAGAGGAGACCATCTTCTTATGAGTGAGCTACTTGAACTGGTTTGAACCGGATGACTCGTCCCAGATGACAGGAAAAAAAAGAGGAAATTTACTCTGGTTCTTTTCTGAAATTTGATGTAATATTTATAGCTCTTGCAGACTGGCATTTGATTACAAGGACAAACCTTCCCCCAGTTTTAAAAAAAAGCTTGCATATGGCTCAAATCTAGAGGACCAGAAGTGTGCCCACATGGCCCAGCCTCCTCCACCTGCAATGGAGAAGTTTAAGAGAGTGTGTGGGCTTCGGCAGGGGCCGTCCTTCTTCAGCTCTCATACACTCACACAGTCAAAAAACTCACCCAACCCAGCTTGCTCTTGCATTTATGCATGATCTGCACTACCGCTGGTCCCAAGTGCTCATTTCATAATTCATACATACTCCACTGTAGCAACTGGAAATGCTACTATATCTGCCTCCACCGCTCTGCTTCATTTCATCAGCATGTCAGACCGGTCCGTGTTACGCTCAGGTTACAGCAAACTTCCTCATCACCTCAAATGAACATATACGTAGCTACAGGGCAATATTTAGAAAAATAACCACATTAACTTCACCTCTCCAGTTTTATCACAAGCAAGAACAAGTCTTCTTTTTCACACGAATGAAGAAGAAAGTAAATCTCCACAGGGCTAATAAGCGTGTTACAGTTGCGTCAGTCTGATCATCAGTATCATCCTGATGGCAGAAAGAGGATCTGTTGCATGTTAAGGAGCCCAGACTCTGGCCTATAGAGTCTCAGGAAGAGCATGATGTAAGTGGACAACAACATGCTGCTGGCCTGCTTCATCTTACATGATGACAGCTTAGGTAAATGTTCTGTAGCTTGCTGGGCAAATACTGATACATGATAAGTGAGTATGGCTTGTGTTCAACCATTAATTGTGCTTTCTTTTACTGTACATTTCTGTGTGGAGAAACAATAACTCATGTGGAAAAGCTTGATTCCAATCACAGAGTAAGTGTTGCTGTTTTAGAAAGGAGTCTCACAGGAATAATGGACAGCTAGGAGCTATTGTTCTAATTAAAGGCATTATTTTCTGACCCACAAATGAAAATAAACACAAAATGCAAGAATGTTATTCATTTGGCCTTGGAGGGGCATATTTATAAGCACAAGCAGTCTTAAAATGAAGAACTTAGATTTGAATCTGAGATGTTGCACTGATGAACAAATTGACTTGCATCCAAATGACTTTATTATACGTCTGCCTTTACCCATGTCCTACCGGGTGCTCCCATACTCATCTTTTCTAATCATTCAGTTCTGTCTGTGGAGATGCACATTAGCACAGCAGCGTCAAACTCTTCACCATAGCGGAGCAGGAAATTAACTTTTTATTGGGAAATATGTTTTTTCCCCCTAAGCTGCTTTCAGTGGGCAAGAAACGGTTGTACTGTATCAGCTAAGCCAACAGAATTAGATGAGAATAATACACTCGGTTATAAAACTAAAAGAAAACACATCTGTGGCATATTGTTCTGTGAAGTTTAAGATCTTGTCCTGAAACTAAAATAATAATAAAACCTGTGTGAGTTTGTGCGAGATTGATAAACAATAATACTAATACTGAATAAAAATACATAATCATTGATGCACAAAAACATTAATGTTTTCCCACATAAAGGTTGCTTCTTGCTACATAGTTTCAGTGGGAGAGGAAGAAAGTATTTGCTTATTATAAGACAGCCAACTCCCCACAGAAAGATCAGATAATCTGACAAGAAAGCTGCATTTCCCTTCTGGCCCCCAAAACTAAATGTTTGAGTGTAATGCTGGCGATTTGTGTCCCAACCAGTGGCTAATTTTTTTTAAATGTCTGACATGCCTAAACTGTCTAAGAGTTTATAAGAGTAAGATATTTCAAAGTAGAAATTCTCTGACATTTCCCTTTATATAGCACCAAATAAGTCTACACACATGAGACTTGTGGATTCTCTTCTCTGAAGCTTGCACGACTTGCTCCAGGATCCAGCGGAGAAGTTATGTTTGGGAGCTGGATCCCAGGAGCTTTATGTTTTGATGTTGCAGGATTTGCAAGAAGCAAAAAAATAGAGCAGTAAAACTATATCAAGACACAGTGGAGTATCAAAAAAATAGTTTTCCATCAAACTAGTGTCTCCTCCTCTTTAAAAACTCTGCTTTCCTCTACAGAATGTCAGCTTTAAGATGTGGACTGCAGGTGGATTTACTGTATTAAAGTGTTATCACTGAGCTGAGTTTACCTGCTGAGTTTACCTGCAAACCCTGTGACTGATGGAGGCCAAGTCACGCGACCCGCTTCAGTGCATCGAGCTACATGAGCCATCATTTATGTTAAAAAATGGAAAAAGGCTCCCTGTTAAATCAATACATAAATACCCGCAGGATCCACAGTGAAGGCAGTGGATGTGACAGGCCGCTTAACAAATGGACGGCGGCCTTCTGGAGCCCGCTGACTCAGCGCGCTCCCCCTTCTCCTATCAGACAGCTCGCTGTGTCTACCTGGGAACTGCTGATCAGGGGCTCTTAAACATCACCAAAGTAAAGAGTATAATTCATAGGAGAGATAAACGCTTACGGCGTGGACACGTCTGCCGCCGCTGGGAATCCAGCCAATATTTGAAGAAACATTTCTTGTCTGCTGGTCGAGTACATCACATTTTTGCCCACTAATGGCTTTCATCACAGCATGTGTTTTGCTGCGCCCGCTGCTGCGAGAGTATCAGATATCATATATGAATGATCATACACTGCAGGTAACATCCATCCATCAAGGCTGACGAGATCATAAATCCTTCTCCCTCTCAGCCGGACTGATTTCCTCTCTCCTTCTCCTAAATGGGTCTAAAATGCAGATCAACATGTCCCCCTCTCCCTCCTCCTCCTCCTCATCTCTCTCCGGGCCACCTATTCTATCTATCATCTGGACAGCTGTTCCTCTGCACGTTCAATTCCTCACTCGTATGCAGCGCTGACCTCTTGCCCTGCACACTCCTCCCAAATCCTATGTCCAGGAACTTCTGACAAAATGTACAGACACAAGAGTCAGACTGAAATGCATTGAGGAAGGACAGGTGGTACAGCTGCTCCGCCATTATTGTAGGGCTGGCAGGTCAATTTTTGCCTCATGTGAAAGTGGAGACAAAAAGATGATGACCCCAATATGTTGGAAAAAAGCAATTGTACTATTTTTACTATTACTTTAAAACCACGAGAGAGAACTGCTCTCCCAAAATATTGCCATCAATAGCAACAATAACATGCATAACTGAGTTTCAAGAGCATGCTGTTGATTTTGCATGTTTCCCATTCCCATGTGTATCTTATGTGCTGTGTGTATTTGTGATATGTTGTTGGATGCTGACTGTGAATTGTGCCTGTGCAATAATGTTGATGGAACCTTTGTGCTACAAACTGTGCCAATAATAAAACTCTGTTCACTAAAGTCAACAGAACTGAATGAACTACAAATCTGATATTGTCAACATTACCGGAAACCATTTTCTAAAGCCTTTTAAATTGATTAGCTACCGTCCACACGTCATTACTTTGCTTATTTCGCTAAAGAGCATGAAAATCAACTTGCAGAGAGTTGAAATTGAAATCCTGAGTGTCCTGGTTTGGGGGTTTAGTTTGTTATTTCCTGTTTTATTTTGTCGTTTTTTTCCTTGTGTGCCATGTCTTGATCCACATTTTCTGTCTTGCCATTGTGATTGTCTGCCCGGCCTGTGTCTTGTGAACTTGCCCGTCCTTGTGTATTTATGTCGTGTGCTCCCCTCTGTCTTCCTCAGTTCATCAAGTTACTTCATGTGCCTATGTTCCAGCCTGGTTTTTCCCAGTGGTTTTTCTATGTCTTCTGAATTTGATTTGTTTTCATTGGACTTGGACAGATGACTGGTTTTGACCCTTACCTGCCTTATGACCTGTAAGTTTTCCTTAATTACGTAAATCACTGGTTTAAACCTGCTCTGCCTGCAGCGTCTGCATCTGGCTCCAACCCTAGTGTTTTTTGGCACAGCCCTGACACTGAGATGTAAAGTAAAGTTAACTTAGCTTCTGATTATCAGCGATGTCGGGACGTCAGTGACCACGGTAGAATCTCTCTGATGATTGGCTTTCGCAAACAACGCATAATGTGATTTTGTCGCTTGAGATCAAATATTTAAACTAGAGCGACAGACTGTCGCGTCTGTCACGCCGGGCGACAAGACAGACGCGACAACACATCTTTGCATTGACTTTGTATGTAATTTGGTCGCGCGACAAATTTTTGTCGCATTTGGTGTGAACGCACAGTCAGATGTCAGAGCATCCTTGAAGGCACCAGCATGGAGCGCTTTGGGAACAGCTCCTACTTGTAACTGTACAACACCATTTCATTTAAAAACAAAAAAGACAAGTAATATTCACTGTGGTGGATGGCTTCCCTCAAGCAAATCTGTGTATGTTGATGTTAATTGGGTGCTGAAATGAATTGAAACCTGTAGCTGTCTGGATGGTGGAAAAACATTGTGACAACTCATCGTGTGCTTTCAGAAAAGTTCAGTTATGTATACCGGATGTAGGCTGTTGTTAATCCTGCCAAGATTATATATAGCACAACTTGTAGTTAATGGCATCATAAATGCAGAGCCACTAGTGTGATGCTTTAAGTGTCTTCAGCCATCAGAGTACTGACAAGTTGTACATACTGCTCATATCAGAAGCAGACAACCCTGTCTGACATTAAGGAACTCAGTATACACTTCAAACCCATTCCAATAGATATTGTACTCAAATTGCATTACATAACAGTGAACATACTGCAGGTTTAGAATGGTCTTTAGTTCAAACAAGAGGTATGCAAAAGCAGATTGTAGCTTGCAAAGGAGTAAAAACTAGAATGGGGACGCCATTCAAATGGTCCATTCTTCCCCAAATCTATCACTGTAAAACACTCCTCTGTATACATGCAGCCTACCATTAATTTTGTCACTAGTCAGTCAGACAGGGGCCTTGAAGTAAACATGCACTGTATGATAATAAGCCAGCACACCACATTTCACGCAAGACTTGCTGTCAAAGGACCAAACATCTATCTCTCTTTCCAGCCCCAGCACCTCCTCCCGCTCTACAGTAGTAGCTTTTTGCAATGAGTCTATTTGTGCACCTGGTAAAAGTCAAGTGAACAGACAGCCAAATGCAAAACACCACTAATTTATATTGGGCTGAGTCTGGGTCCAGGGACTTGTTTGTCTCATAAAGCAGCGGCTGGCTGTATGCTCTGCCACCAGGAGAAAGACGATGTGTCGCCCAGCTCCAAACCAGCCACCTGAAAAACAACTCGGTGGAAGAGAGGGTAGTAAAACACGACTCTTGACCTCCCCGTTCTCACTCGCTCCTCTCGTCCACGCTGTACTTCTGCTCCTTTCTTTCCTCTCTGTTCACAGGTAAGTGCACGGACAACAAGAGACTGGATTAAAGGTCAGGGGGAGCGGAGTGGGGAATGGGCTGGAGCTGTTAGCCGCAACATTACAGATGGAAGGCCTTTTATGAGATCTGCTGAAAGGAGTTCAGTGAATATGGATGAAGGCTGCTTTGTGCTGTGGACGGGGGCGGTTTGCTGGGGCGCTGGTTTTCAATGAGTATGGCCTTCTTTTAGCACTGAGAATCTATTAATGGTGGTGTTTTCGGAGGGTAACATCAGAAAGGAAACTCACTGGATCTACTAGTTTCTCTACTCTCCTAATGTCCCTCGGCATTCCCTCCCCGAACCTCTAATTAGTGCATCAGAGCTGACATGGACAACCTCTGTACATCACATCAATGTCTCTTTTGATCACTCTGATGGGTGAGAGATTTTTTTGTGTGTGTGCATTTGCATCAGTCTGCCTCTCTTCATCTCACTGTGCAAAAGCAGAATACGTGTGTGTGTGTGTGTGTGTGTGTGTGTGTGTGTGTGTGTGTGTGTGTGTGTGTGTGTGTGTGTGTGTGTG